>JAAFCE010005724.1:1858601-1907531 GCA_013389805.1 Trigoniulus corallinus
AGCAAATGAGACTTGGATTTACAATTGAGCAAATGAGACTTGGATTTTCAATTGAGCAAATGAGACTTGGATTTACAATTGAGCAAATGAGACTGGGATTTACAAACCAAAGAATTGACCATTTGAAGGATAGTATACAAAAATGACCAAATTTAAAAATAACAACTACTGTATTATCTCGTGTATAATATGCACCTTTGTATAATACATACCCCAAGTTTTAAGACTTAGTTAAAGAAAAATATTAATGCCCATGTATAATATGTAGGTTAAGTTTGCCACTTGCTTTAGCATTGTTGCTAACATAGGTAAAGCACTAAACCGCCAAAATCAAATGAAATTCTGGTATTGCAATCTACGTAATCACACGATCAGAAATTTAAACACTAGTGAAGGAAGAAACTAATGAATGAAGAAATTGAGACGTTGTTTATTTCAGATGATGACTCTGAATAATTTTTAGGATTTTAATATCTGCATTATTGGACATAGCTTATATCCATGGTTATGCTTCCATTAATATATCTGTAGTGGGAAGGTAAATAAAGTGTTTATCCTTTTATTTCTTAAATTTTCAAAACGAATGTTGCATTAAATTTAGTTAAATATTACAGTCCAACGCCGATAATGAAAACCCTGGATAATGAAATTTTCTGGTTAATGAAGACAGTTAGGTAGGTCCCAGCCAAATGTATATGTCAATACATGTAACTGTACCTTGGATAATGAAGACTCGGATAATGCATAATGAAGACAACTTATGCTTTTTCTGTATATGTGCTACAATATAATTTCATTCTGGATAATGAAGACAGCCTTATAAAAATTTCAAAAGGACATAGTCTAGCTAGTTTCAAGCAGTTATAAGAGGGTTGTTAAGGATTTTGTTGGAGCATAAAGCTCTAACCTTCAACCCACTACTGAGAAGTAAAGGTTTTAGAAAAGGGTGTACAGTATTACATACCTGCCCTTGTAATTGGATAGCTAGTCACATTTGTAAAAGTCCAATCTTTTACATACAGTATACTTTCATTAATGGACAGCCATGGGGAATTGAAGTCTGTCCACTATTGGGGATAACGATTTACCACTTTAGGTGAACTTTGGGACAAAATGTCATGTACCACTATAGAGAGGTGTCCATTAAGGGAGATTTCACTATATGCTGATGTTTTCATTAAATTTATCAATTTGTTTATTGTAATTTCATTTAGAAACGTCATGTTGTACGTTTTAAGTGAAAAAACAAACAAACGCTAAGAAGCTATCATGAGCATGAATTAGACCTAAAATTAGATATTCTGGATAATGAAGACACTTGGCTAATGTAGACACTTGTGGTTGGTCCCTTAGGGGTCTTCATTATCGGGGTTGGACTGTATATTTATAAAAATAACTCAAAAGAGCACCTAATAGAAGTTAAATGAGGTTACTAAGCAAATGTCTCCTATGTTGCTTTCAATGGATGATCCAGTATTCTTTACATGTGGTTAGTGTTCCGCTGAAAAAGGCTGAAATTTTTACACCTATGTATAATATGCACCCAGACTTTGCATCCAATTTTTTGGGAAAAAAGGTGTATTATACACGAGATAATACGGTAGTTAAAGAAAAATATTAATGCCCATGTATAATATGCAGGTTAAGTTTGCCAGTTCCCAATTATTTCACATGATGATTGTGAATAATTTTTAGGCTTTTAATATCGGTATTGTTGGACATAACTGGTCTTAGAATATTCATTTTTATTACAGGACTTGTTAATTTTTTATAGTAGTACGTTAGTATTAATATATCTATGGTTACACCTGTATTAATATACCAGCACTTGTATCTATGGTATGAAGGTAAATAAAGTGTGGGTAGTTAAATATTATATTTATAAAACTAACTCAAAAGAGCATCTAACAGAAGTTAAATGAGGTTAATAAGCAAACATGTCTCTTCTTGCTTTTGATGGATGATCCAGTATTCTTTACGCGTGTTTAGTGTTCTCTGATAATGGCTGAAATTTTTACACTGATGTATAATATGCACCCAGACTTTGCATCAAATTTTTCGGGAAAAAAAGTGCATATTATACACGAGATAATACGGTAAATCATTGTTGATGAGGCATACAAGACAAGACAAAAGGATTTCCACCTTACATTAGAGAGTTTTGTGTTGCTATCAACCACTTACTGACTGTAACCAATGTAAGCAATGAAAATGGATTTGCACATGCATTGTCGTTTTTCTTGTTACCATATTGACATGAACAGAGCTACACTGGTGGTCACAGAAATAGGACACATGTGAATTTTGATTAAGTTATGGCATTTATTTCAAACATCAGGGCTAATTTGAATAAAATGCCATAAAAACGACCTAATAATTTGTGATGTACAGTCATTCAGTTGTAAAACTTGTAGAAGTTAGATGCTTAATGCCCATCATGGAGAAATAGAACAAGTGATTGTATTAGTTTGCAGGTTGGGGTGTAAGCCAGGCAGCCATTAAAGGTCATCCCCTTAGGAGGCTGCTCACAGGAGATGAGGAGGTAGGTGAAAGGATGAAGAAGAGGGTTTATTTGCAGCACCCAACGTTCTTTACCAACCACCCAAGTTGGTATTGATGTGGGTGTGTGCTGCTTAACTTCAGTGATCTAATGGGAACTGGTGTGTCCAACACAACTTGGCCACACAGATAAAGTTGGACAAAGAAATTGGAGACTGTTATTTGGTAAGTGATTTAAGGAATCATACAGCATTTACTAAAATCAATCTTAATAGCTAATTTCATGTTAATTCTCGTGTTTGTAGTTAAAAACAATTGGAAGAAACAAACATTGTAACCCTGAACAAAGGACCCTTATAATGGAGTTCAAAAATCAGAATATCTCCATTTTGAAAATTGCAATGCAGCTTAAATGTTCTAGAGACATGGTTTATAATGTGATTCACTATGTCCAAACAGAATCAAAAAATGCCCACCACATAACAATGCAACAAGAAGCCACTATAATTGCCAGGATGAGCTGACAGGACCCATTTAGGACCTCCAGGCAAATTTGGCACAGAGTAGCAAGTGATTGCATTATTGTGTCTTCCAAAACTATAAGGTGACACTTGAATGAGTTGTCATTACATGGTTGCATATCTGTGAAAAGTCTGTGAATAACTGGCAAAGTGAAAAACTGGCTTAGTGAGAAAAGGTATAAAAGTGTTGCATTGACCACATCAAAGTCCTGATCTTAACCTAACTGAAAACATGTGGAAATATTTAAAATCAAAATGTCATGCACAAAATGCATGAAATGTAAATCACTTATGGATAATTCTTAGGTATACATGGAAAACTGTTCCAATTGGAAAATGCCAACAAATAACCGATGACAAATAAACGACCATGAACCATAGATTTGCTGAGGTAATCAAAAGGAAAGGTTATCCAACAAAATATTGATGATTCAAAATTAATTAAAACAAAATTTGTCATTTGCTACACATGTCCTATTTCTGTGTCCACCATTATTAGCTGTTCTATTTCTCTGTCCAGGGCGTTTTGTATTTAGTTTCCACAATTTTGACAACTGTGTGCCTGTACATCACATACTATATTTTATGATACACATTTAATAATTTTAAACATTATTTAAAATTTATTTTATTCAAATTACTCTGAGAAATTCTTATACAGGCAGAAACTAAGCAGGTGTTTATAGATGTACTATTTCTGTGACCACCAGTGTATATTTCCCTTCATAAGTGACCAAGATACAGGAACTTTCCATGCATGCACGTGCCACATACTTGTAGCTTAAAAGTGGCGGCAATGGATTTTTAGACTACATGCACGCATCACCACTACATGCCACCACTGTGCATACTGCCATTAACTTGTCTCCTGTTTCCCCACTCTCCCCATATTTATTACCGCTTTTCACTCCCATAACCCCAACACAAAACTCCCGCTTACTGCTAATTCGACTTAATTGTTTTACAGCAATAACCCTGCACTCTAAACACGAATTAATCATCATCATACCCTTATGCCCACTGACCCTCTGTGGTGGCATAGTGGTTAGCACGCTCGGCAACTATGCCAGTAGTTCTAGGTTCGATACTGGACTGTGGTGGGTTGGCTTCTTTCGGGCAAGAGAGAAGCCGCGAGTGTGCCTTCTTTTGGATGAGAAGTTAAACTGAGGTCCCGTGTGACACCTGCACGTAAGAGAACCCTCTCTACTATGCAACGGGTAGATGAGGCAAAATTTCCAGGTGTAGGAGGTCGCCCCCCTGGCGTCGGTAGCATTTCCCAACGAACACTAGAGCGACGATAAATAAGCGTAGGGGTGCAGCTTTGGCCGGCAACCGGCTGCAGAAAAAACTTAGACCAATATATCACCCTGTGTCCATTCAAAGGGACAATGGGTACCCGACCCGGCCATAGGCGGAAGAGTTGCTTTACACCCTTATGCCACTTGAGCATGGTCGGGGTTGTAGGTTCTAGCCTTCCACTCCAGACAATCTTCCACCAGGTCCAGGTCCATATCCTTATGCACAACCTGCTCCCACGTCTCCATTCGTTTTCCCCTACCCTAGATGCTACCAACCACCTGCATTCCCATAATTTGAGCAGGAGTGGCTTATTGCGTTGCACAAGCTGGTTCTCACCTGATCACTGAAGTTCAGCAATTCAACTCCAGCTTGTACTGACGTGGGTGGCCACTTGGGAAAAATGGGTACTGCTCAAATTAGTGAAGTGTCTTTGCAGTCTCTGCATTAGAACTATGCAGTGGATGAGGAGGCTCTAATGAACGTGTAGTTGAAGGGCAAAACACCACAGAATGAACGAAACTCGTGATTGATCTAACGAACTGTTCCTCTCTTCTTCTCTTTGAATGCCCATGATACCTCAATCTAACCTCCCACGTTTTTTCTGCGATATCGCCCACCCCAAACTACCTTTAAAACACCCATCCGTAATTCTGTCAACACTCGACACCCCACTCATGTACGACAGCATTTGCATTTCAGCTACTTCGAATCTATTTACAGGTGTGGCTAATTGCATTCGACACACCAGTTCTCGTCTGATCAACGAAGTTAAGCAATGCAACTCCACCTACTACTGGCATGGCTGGCCACTTTGGAAAACTGTGTACCACTAATTCCCAAAAGTCGTCATATTAGTTTAGTATCTGTGCAGTCTCTGCATTATAACTATGCAGTTTACAAGGCTCTAATGACCTTGCAGTCAAAGGGAGCCAAAACACCATCGAATGAACGAATGCAATCTATTTATGTGGCTCTTCCTCACTTGCTGCCAGATCGCTCCCAGAGAGTGTAACTATTATTTTTCCTGTCATCAATTGAAGTTAATATATAATCTAAATAGAAATTGTGACTAAATCACCAATATGGTAAATCAGTTTTGAAACTACTCAGTAGATGGTGCTCTTGCAGTGGAAATATGACGTGCTGTCTATGTTATGAGGCAGCATGCACCACCTGCACTTGTGACATGCATAGTTTTGAAACTTAGTTTTCAAATTAGTTTGAAATATGTTCTAAAACATGGGATTTGATCATCTGACACAACTAAGGACAGATGTTTTCCAGTTTGCTCTTTCTATTTATTCTAATTAACAGCGCCCTCTAATAAACGGCGCCCCCAAAACCAGTGAAAAGAATAATAAACAACGTCCTCTAATAAACGGTGCACTGTTTATTAAGGCCGCCACACACGATCAGATTGGTGTGTCAGTTCGGTGTGTTCACATCGATGTGTTCGGTTTGGTGTAAAGGTATGAATTGGCCACCTACACATGATCAGTTTGGTGGTTCAGGCTGGTTGGTTCAGTGGCAAGCACTACTAGAGAAAAGAGCACACGCACAACCAACAAAATTGTGACGTAGAGCACCATCACCAAGACGAACTGCACGTGTCTTGTTCAGTGGTAAGCAGCAGATAGGACGCACGCCGGTTGTTTCTGACAATGTCCACTAGGCAGCATAATGAGCAAACAATGGTGTAATGGCATAATGGGCGTCGTCTACAGTACAACCAGCCAATGATAAGCACATGGGAGCACTGCACTCTGAAAGCAGTTGACTAGTAGTCAACTACACTTTTACTCCCATTCCTCAACTCCCTCCCTACATAATTATGCACCAACGTCATCCGTTTCTGTGTTGCTTCGTCTGCTCACGTGGTATCTGTCGCTCTTGCCACTGAACCAGCCTTTATGTTCCTTTTCATTAAACGTAATGTGACGTCATTTGATTGTCCACATCAAATAGGAATTCTGCCGTTGCCATTGTGTATTTTTTGTAAAGATGACGTTCTTTCCATGTTTGGGCATGCACATAACCTCTAATGTGAAGAACTGATGTGAGCAAACCCCACACATGCTGACTTCTAACTGACGTCAGTCCAAATTGACATACCAATGTGATAGAATTTCTTCACACCGTCAGTTAACATTTTTGGTGTGAGCATGCACTTTTTTTACACACACACACACACACACGTCAGTTTGGTGCCAGTTCGGTGTGAACTGACACACCAAACTTATCATGTATGGGGGCCTTTAAAGGTACTGAATTCATCACCATCATCATACCCTTATCCCACCTGTGGCAGGGTCAGATCTGTGGGTCCACTGAACATACTCTGACCCAACCAGGCGTCTGGAACCCATGGCAATATTGGCTGGGTTGTCTATGGGGGTGTGTTATAAACAGCGCCCTCCAATAAATGGTGCAACAAAAAAGCCTTTGAATATATAAACGTCGCACCATTTATTAAAATAAATATGGTATTTAGCTTATATGTATTTTCTATTTCTCAGTGGAAACCAGTCACGTCAGGGGTCCCTCAGGGAAGTGTATTGGTTCCTTTGTTGTACATTCTCTATGTGAACGACATGGGGCTTGATATTGATTCCTTCCTTGAACTATTTGCAGATGACACATGTGCTGCTCGGGTATTAGATGATGGGTTATCATCCTGTGTGCAATTACAACAGGATCTAGATAGGATTTACAAGGTCCAGATGTAGAAAGCAACTTGATTTTGATTATCACATAGGTGGAGTTAGGGTTGATAGGGTTATAACCCATAAACATCTGGGTATTGTCTTAAATAGTGAGGGTAATTGGAAGGATCACATTGGTAAAGTGATTGGGAGGGCTGGTCAATTTCTCCATCTGATTAATAGGGTCCTTAGAGATAGCACAACAGAGTTAAAGGAAACAGCATATATTTCTATGGTACGCCCGATTTTGGAGTATGGCAGTCCAATTTGGTTCCCCTTCAGGCAGGACTTATCTTGGGAGGTTGAAAGGATCCAAAGGAGGGCAGCAAGAATAGTACTTAACAGGTTTTCTCACTCAGAGAGTGTATCTGCCATGATTAAGGAACTAGGGTGGGATACATTAAGGCAGAGGCGTATATCTCACAGCATTAGCCTTTTTATAAGACTGCTGCTGCTAGGATGTAATGGACCGTTGGCTGGAAGGGTGTCCCCAGCTGACTATAAAGGCAGAAAGGATCATCAATATAAATTGAAAGAGGTTAGGGCACAGACAGACTCATACTACTGGTCATTTTTGCCTAGAGTCATTCTACAATGGAATAGCCTTGGGGAGGATAGGGTGGAGGGCTTCATCCAAGGAAATCCAACAATAGCTGGTATTGTATTAGGGGAGGCTCCTGAATTATAGCTTAGGGTTTTAGGAGTATTATGTTATGATAATTAGGATTGAGAGTTAGTCTCTCCACTGCCATATTGGCCAATAAGGCTGCTTGCAGTGTATAATATTAGAATTAGAATTATAAGTATCAACATTAGATTAGTTTACTTCTTTTGTGATTTTCGTATAAACATTTATTACCTTCTTGGATATTCAAACTATTTTTGCATATATCTGCCCTTATCAAAAATAATGGTTATAAAATGGAATCAAAATAATCACCAAGTGTGTTCGTTTTAACCACATTCGTTTTGTTAATAAACTGGATGCCTATGTTTCAAATTTGCACCAGCTGATTGTTAATTGTTTGCATTTCTAGTCATAGCAGACTGGTGACTTTCAGATTGCTGGATGCTTACCATACACAACAGATTGAATTTTATATATTTTAAATTAAGAATGTGTCATAAAGAATAGTATGTATACATAAAACTTTTATTGATAGAGTTGGGATTTACATAACAGATAATAAAACGCTGGTTGACTTATTAAATAATAATGATTAATCCCTACTTATCTGAAATTAATTTTAACTGCCTTCTTACAGTTGCACACTTTCAATTCATTTTCTTATTTAACTGAGGAGTTGATAGTGATACAACAGGAAAATTCTTTACTATATATGCTATAAAATTAAAATGATTTTCATTTGAGAATAACTTTGATCACAACATGTGCATACTACATATAGTAGACTGTCAGTGGAATATACCTTCTATAGCCTCCACAACTTGTTCAGGAAGTTTATCAGATTTTCTTTAACCATGTGCAAACATGTTACTGAGTGTATCACGTGAAAATAGCATTCCCAACAGGGATGGAATTGTCTTTCTTGGACTTTTTGTAAGGAGCTTTAATGATGCTTTTTGTGCTTTTATTATTAGAACCCCACTTCCTTCTGCTAATTCAACCTAAAATGAAAATTGATTAAGTGCAGCATTGATAAAATCAAATACTGTAGTGAATGTTAATCCCAATAGTGGCATACATACCATTTGAGATTTATCACTTCTATGCATCAAATACTTTCAAAGTTGACACCCAAAGGAGACCTTTTTTTTGTCATTTGACTAGTTTTCATAAATTCCAGGATATCTTCCAGGAAATGTATGTTATCAGGAGTAACTAAAATTTTAAGATGTGTGTTATTCAGAGCAATGGCCACATAAACAATTGGTTGCATTGGCATTATGTCTTCACACACTTTCTTTTTTTGCATAGGGTTTGGCTAGATCCAGTTCCTTGTTACTCTCAAAGAATTTTTTCTTTCTGCTAATTTGGGTTGTGCCTTAAGCTTCTTTTAGGCCCTTTAGCTCCCTTCAAACAGTTGCTGGTACTGGGGTTACTCACCAGCCCTTGACTATTTAATTGCTTTAAAATGTCTTTTTCCAACTCCATGAACTCCTTTTCTACTTCTATGTTAATAAAAAATCATATCTAAACATAATTTTTTTTGTGTGAGAAAATAACTTCAAGTTTGGAAGAGAGATTTCCAACTACCGCCACTAATTCACATTAACTTAAGATCTATTATTAATTCTCAATTAATTTAAATGTCATAAACTAAATATGTTTTCATCTACTATAGCTATGCTTACCAGAGATTTTCCAAATTTTTCCTTTATATTTTTTATCTTCCCATGGAATCATTCAGATAGTGCCATCTTTGGCATCTTCCACACCAATAGCAGTCTTCTTTTCACCTATCCAAAATACTAAAACTTTTTTGGTTTTCATTGAGTTGTGCAATCCTAGTAGTTCTTGTACTACTGTAGGATCCATTTTATAGATGATGACAAAGGCAATCCAAGAACTCCAACAAAGCAAACAAGGAATATTCAGAAAAAAGTTTGTGAAACAACGGCAGTTGTCTCGCCTTCAAATGTCTTGGTACTATGGGAAATTCAACTCTGACTGTTGAAACGTCATACCAATCATGTACGACTTATACGAAAAACAATAACATCACTTCCTGTTATCTGCTTAGCCAAGTATTTGTCATGTGCATTGAAAAATTATTCTTTTAGCAGTTGATCCTACTTGTTAAAGTGTATCAAAGTTTCATTTCGTAAACAAAACTTATAAATGGCCCCTCAACAAAAGATCACATTTAAAAGAAATCTAAATGCTTTGGATAATCCAGTTAATGGAATGTCAAGGACAACAAAATAGAGATTACTTAAGGCATCACTAAACACTCCAAAAAGTGAATTTTCAGTAGAACATCTTCACTTTAAGGATAACAAAATAATAAGTAATATATTTTTAATCACTTTTTTTATTCAACATTTAAAATCATGTTTCACATATTTAAACAGGTAAAGAGAGAAAAATGTCACTGAATTGTATTTCTGCATCAGAAGATTCTCTCTCTATTGATGGTTAGTAATTATTGGGTAACAAACTACTATTCTAGTTCTCTTAGTTCTAATATTTTCACTAACAGCTCTAAAATGTTTCAATAATTAGATTGCCAGTTCAATCACATTGTAAATGAAGTCATCCCTGCAAATGGTATATTTTTGTTTTTGAAATTATGTATCTGCAATTGTGACTATCTCAGTATACTGGTTATTAACTAACACTTTGCTGGTGTGTTAACTGACTCATTTAATGACAGATGGATACAAGTTGGCAGATTTAATTTTTATCAGGTTAACTTATAATTTTATAGAGTCTACTAAGGAATTTGAAAGGGCACTAATAACAGAAATATTACAAGAATTTGAAGAAAACATGAATGGCAGAAAAATATGTGATCCAGAGAACCTATAGTATATGAAGGAGCACTGATTACAGTTAAAGATAGCTTAGCTATGATAATGTGTTTTTCAATGAAACACAACCTAACTAAAGTTTGTCTTAATGACCTTCTTATATTAATATCTATGCACTGTAAGAAACCTTATTTACAAGCATTTTGCATATTTGAAAGGCCAGTTAAATTTTCATAAGTACTGCAGCATTTGTCAGTCACCTCTTACCAGTAAAACAAAATGCATTACTTGCAATTCAAATGTTAGTGATAACTGTAAATCTTATTTCATTGAAAAGTCAATTATGGAATCCCTAAAGATAATGTACAACTGTCAAGGCTTCTTTGCAGACTTGCAACATAGATTTACTAGAAAACCTTCTTCTACAATATCTGGCATATATGATGGCAAGTTATACACAGACTTGCACAAGATGGTGGATTTTTATCTTACAAAAATCACATTTCATTCATGTGGTACACTGATGGGATACCAGTATTTAAATCTTCTAATTATAGTCTCTGGCCACTATTTCTCACAATGAGTGAGTTACCATATCAGAAAATATATTTAAAGGAGAACCTTCTTTTTGCTGGCTTATGGTTTGGGACATGTAAGCCACATATGAATGTATTTTTTAAACCATTGCATAAGGAATTGACTGTTCTTCTAGATGGTGTTTCTGTACCCTACCTAAATGGCAAAAATATGGTAATGAAAGGAAATCTCTTATGTGGCACATGTGATTTGCCAGCAAAAGCTTCAGTTCATAATATATCTCAGTTTAATGGCTGATGTGGGTGCCCATGGTGCCATCAACCTGGACAAACCATTAAAACAAGCCCAAAGAGTCATGTCCATGTCTACTTATTCAAAAGTAATGATCCTGATGGTCCTAAAAGAAATCATATTGAATTACTTAAAGATGCAGAGACAGCATTTTCAAGCAAAAAAAGCAATTATCAGAGGCACAGGTTTGATTCTAAATATAGCAAGTTTTCTTTCCCTTTAAGTGCTTACAGATCACTTGTTGGCAAACGTTTATCTAACATAAGGACCCCAATTTATGTTGAAAGAACTCCATGCTCTATATCAGATCACCTCCAATTTGGGAAAGCTTCACAATTTAAATGTTTTCTCTTGTACTACTCACTACCTCTTCTTAGGGATATTATGAATCCAGAATATTTTAAACTTCATCTTCTTTTTGTAATATCAATTTTTCTGTCTGATTTGTAATATCAATTTATGGGGAGAGTTTCATGTCATAAGATATTCATCAGCTGTTTCACTTAGCTGACTCAGTGTTTGAATTGGGACCATTATGAGTTACTAGTTGCTTTTCATATGAGAGTCTGAATGGTGAGTTCTTGAAAATCATTCATGGAACTCAGCATATTGACCTCCAGGTTTGTGCAACTGCATCAGTGTTTAGTCACTTACCAGGGATAATCCAAAATATTTCTGACTGAAATAAAAAAAAAAAATAAGTGTGGCCAAGTTGCGTTGGATACACCAGTTCCCGTTAGATCACTGAAGTTAAGCAGTGCACACCCATGTCAATACCAACTTGGGTGGTTGGTAAAGAACGTTGGGTGCTGCAAATTAACCCACTTCCTCATCTCCTGCGGGCAGCCTCCTTAGGGGTTGACCTGTTATGGCTGCCTGGCTTACACCCCAACTCACAAACTAATCCAAATAAACAATTTTTGTTTGCTATGACATCTAAGCAGAAATTTGAAAGGCTCACAAAATGGGTGGAAAGTGAGATTTGTGTAGTTGGAAAGTACAAATTACTAAGTAAATTACCACTGTTAATAAGAAAAGTTATTCTTGAATTTACTGAGGGCATTCCAGATTCATACCAAAGATATTATCATCTCTTGATTCGTGGCAGGGTTTACTACAGTTATTGTTACTCTAATTTAAAGCAAAAGAATGGGTCTTATATAGCATATCACTCTCAATCAAAACTGGAGTATGGAAAATTTTCTGTTTCATTGCATTTAAAATGTGTTCGTGCATTATTTATTAATCATTTGTGTGTATATGGTTTATTGGGGGTTGGGTATTGGTTTGTTGGGCTGTTTTTAGCTATTTTCTGTGTGTACATATCAGCACAGCGATTCTCAACAACTGTGCCGTGGCACTTTGGTGTGCTGCGAGTTTCTTGAAATGTGCCGCCGCCACTGCAAATACCCATACATAAGCGCCATCAGCCAAGTAGTTCATTCAATTGGTTCCTCCCTCCTAGGGGGGACTAGCTGAACCAATGGGCATAAATATTTCAGTTCTGACTACTGGTTAACAAGTGTGCTGGGGTTCGGTTACAGCATAACTCCTAACTTTCTTCCTGCCTACTGCATTTCTTGTCCCTCTAAATAGACAAAAGTGTGATATATTAGACAGTGCTTTGCCCCTAATGCTTATATATCGTTGGTCTACTATTCGTTGGGGCATTCCATGGATGCCAAAGGGCGAGCTCCTACACCTCAAAATTTGGTGTCATCGACCAATTGCATAGTAGAAAGGGTTCTTTTGGGCACACATGCCATCTGAATTGGGTACAAATGCAATTCTCATCCGAAAGAAGGCACACTTGGGGCCTCTCTCAGGGCCAACCAGCCTCGGTCCAATATTGAACCTCAATCTATTGACAAAGTTGCCAAGCGTGCTATCCACTGCGCCACTGAGGCAGGTTTTTGCATAGCATTAGGTTACAACTTATATATTTGTTTGGCATTTGTGCACCCCTAAATTCATCGTTGTTAGTGCACTGCCAAATTTTTAAACTATTAAAAATGTGCCAAGATGAAAAAAAGGTTGAGAATCGCTGTATTAGCATACAAGGTGTTTCCTTGTTTGTTATGTGTATGTTGGGAAAGGTAGACCACCAGGTGAATGTGAGACCTCTGCTCACTTGATGTTAAGATCACTAATGAGTAGAATGGCACCCCTCACAGGTAGCCCTGCTACTAATACTGTGGGTTATGGACGCCTGACTGGGGTGCCCTCAGTCAGAGCTGTCATGTCAGATAAGGAGGCTAGACTGAGACTAGGGACATGGAATGTGGGGACCCTCTAAGGGAATACTAGGGAATTAGTTGATGTTGTTGATGTTGATCTTCAGGCTCAACACAAGAACAAGTCCCAGACAGAAAAGAAGGAGAAGAAGACAAAGAGGTGGGGTTATTTGATGAGGCCCCCCAGCCTCTGTTTTTGAGTTGCCATAATTTGATTAAATTATGAAATTCGCTGCCCACAGGCCTCACCCACCATGGAGCCCAACAAGGGGACGCCCATTCAGGTCACCAAGGGTGCTTGGACAGGCTACCATAAGGGTGGCATAATCCCCGAGTACCAGACCAAAGGCATTGGGGTTGACTGCCAGTCCACTCACAGTAACCCTGGGGGCATATAAATATGCGCCACCTGCCACCTGACCACCTGTCAGGTGACCAAGGGTGCACATACATGCACCCCTGGCCCTTGACCAAGACTGGGTTTCTGCCTTGGCCTCCCGTTTTCCCTGGAAGCTGTGGCCAAAGTGCAGTATTGGAGACTATAGGCTGCAACCTAAGCCCTCGATGGCTGTGAGCCAAGTCACAAGTGTGAAATGGCCCAGAGACATCACAGGGCATATGCCTCCTCAATCACCAGGATCTGCTTTTCCCAGGGGTACAAGTCTCCATGCATGGTCAACGTGGGTAGGCGTTTTTTACGGTCACCTCTGTGAGGAGCCTACACCAACTGCAAACATGTCAAACCACAACTGTCAATCCAGGTGGAGACAAGACGGTCGTGTGAATCCAGGATGGTGGTTTCGTCCAGTCTGCATCTCCAGAACGTCATGTGCCTATTCTACCCTGGACACATGGGGATTTGGTCCGCAGGAGATATTGTATTTCACTCCTTCCCTCAGCACATCCAGGGGCTGACTAAATCACCATTCCCCAAAACGCACTGCAGGAGTTCCCCTATCTGCCACCCAGGGACGCACCAACGTAGCAGTTTACTCTGCCCGTGAGGGAATTAGTTGAGACCCTAAAGCATAGGAAGATCAGTGTTGCATTCCTCCAAGAGACTAGGTGGAAGGGGAATCGATCAAGGGCTCTTGGCAAGGGATACAAACTGATCTATGCAGGCAGTGTAGAGGGGCAAAATGCAGTGGGCATTGTATTAAATAGTATAATTGCAGCATGGAGTCACCTCAGTTAAGAGAATTAGTAGTAGGTTAATGCTAGTTACTATAGTCTGGCAGGGTGTAGCACTCTGCCTCATAAGTGCATATGCCCCCAACCAGGCCTAGGTGGAACACTAAAAGCATACTTTTGGAATGATTTTGATGAGGTGTTAGAGTCAGTAGTCACCACCATTAGAATGGGCAAGGGAAATGAGAGATTAATTATTGGGGGTGACTTTAATGCACATATCTCAACATGGTTGGGATATGAGGAAGTACATGGGGGATGTGGGTATGGGAAAATCAACCCAGAGGGGCAGAAGGTCCTTGAGACAGCAAGAGCTCATGGCCTTGCATTGGCCAATACATGGTTCATGAAGAGGGAAAAGCACCTGATCACTTTCCAGTCACCACAGGGGAGGTCCCAGATAGACTTTTTCCTGGTGAGGAAACAACACAGGACAGAGATCCAGGATTGCTGGGCATTACCCAGTGAGGGTGTGTGTTTTCAGAAGGAGAGTGGCCACAAGCTGCTCATGACAGAACTACTTATTAAGTGGATTGTTAAGAAAAATACATGGAAAGGAGAACTAGTCATTAGATGGTGGAAGTTGCCCACCAAGGCAGATGAATTTTGGCAGCAGGTATGCAGTCAGGTAGACAGGGACTGAGAGGGGTCAGCCAATGCCATGTAGGACAGGGTTGCTAAAGAGATTAGGATATGTGGAGAGGCATTGTTAGGTATGGGTAGAATAGGTGGCACCTACCAGGGTAGGCAGACATGGTGGTGGAATGAGGAGGTGGAAACTGCCATCAAACTGAAGAAGGCAACTTTCTGTAGATGGAGGGAAATAGGGGATCAGGTTTCAAAGACAGAATATGTTCAGGCAAGGAAACTCGCCAGGAGGACCATTGCCCTGCCCTGGCCAAGTACCAGAAGTATGAGGCCATATATGAAAAGTTGGGAGCAAGGGAAGGTGAGAAAACAGATTTTAGACTGGCCAAGACTAGGGATAGAACTAGTAAGGACATTACCAGGGCTATAACCGTCAAGGATACCAATGGTAGGGTCCTGTTCCATCCTGCACAGGTAATCAAAAGGTGGGAGGAATACTACTGTGGCCTCTTAAATGCTGCCACCTGTGCAATGGGCACAGACAACAACGCAATAACTCCACAGGCAGTGGACAGGTTGAGGGAAGATGAGATAGTCCAAGCCCTTTGAAAGATGAAATGTCAAAAAGCAGTAGGCCCTGATAAGATCCCAATGGATGTTTGGCACATCTTGGGGACCACTGGTATTACATGGCTAGCGAAGCTTTTCAATAGGATAGTAAATGGTGATGAGATGCCATCTGCGTGGCAAGGGAGCTGGATAGTTCCACTGTTCAAGGGCAAAGGTGATGCCCAGGACTGTGGAAACTATAGGGGCATAAAGCTGATGAACCATTCTATGAAGCTGTGACAGCGAGTCATAGAATGTTGCCTCAGAGACCAAACTAGTGTCCAGGGAAACCAATTTGGATTTATTCCTGGCATGTCCACCATGGAACCAATCTTTATTCTGCAACAGATGGTAGAAAAGCATAGAGCATCAAACAAGGACCTCCATGTAGTATTCATTGACCTGGAGAAGGCATGTGATAGTGTCCCAAGACAGGTTGTATACAATGTTTTGAGAAAGAAAGGGGTTGATGAAGGCCACATTAGGATACTGCAGGATATGAACAATGGTTCCATCACTAGGGTGAGGACAGCATGGGGAAACACTGCTAGCTTCAACGTGCAGGTTGGTGTGCATCAAGGGTTAGCACTTAGCCCATACTTATTCACTCTATTAATGGACGAGCTGCTGATGGTAATAGGGGAATGGCCCCCAGTGTCTGATATTTGCAGATGATGTGGGAAGGCTTGAGGAGTCCAAGGAAGATCCACAAAAGGGCCTAGAAGACATTAAGACAGCAATAGAAGGAGGGGGTCTTAAGGTGAACATGAAGAAGACTGTGTACCTACCATATTTCCCTGAAAATAAGACCTACCAAAATTTTTCAAGATGTGCTTAATATAACCCCTTCCCTGAAAATAAGCCCTACTAGAGCCCTAAGGCAAAGAACACATCCGTTTTTCTTTCCTGCATCTGATAGGGTGATTTCCTTAAAGGGAGTGGTGAGTGTAGAGCAGCGAGTCTCAACCACTATGCTGCGAGATTAAAGAAATGTGCTGCCACTGGGGATAGTCATTTGTAAGCGACATCAGACAAGTCGTTTAATCTGTTCTGCCTTTCTAGGAGGGACTGGATGAAGCAATAGGCAAGAATATTACTGTTCTTACTACTCTCTAAAAAGCATAGGGCTAGGTTACAAGTAGCAGGGGAGGGTACCCATCTTGTCTCTCTGAGTGGACACAAGGGCGATATATTGCACAGTGTTTTCCCTCGCCCGGTTGCCGACCAAAGTTGCAACCCCTATCCTTTTCATCATCTCTCTACTGTTCGTTGGGACATTCCACTGTACCCAGTGACAAGGTCCTACCCCTGGAAATTTTGCTTTCTCTACCCATGACGCGGTTTTCTTCTCATCTGAAAGAGGATGCATTCAGGAAAAAGCTGACCCTTTGACTCTAAAAGATAATATTACAGATAAGAATAAGACATTCCCCAAAAATAAGCCCTAGTGCTTATTTCAGCACCAAAATTGAAATAAGACAGTGGCTTATTATGGGGGAAACATGGTAGCTTTCAATTTTAGTGGTCATGGGCAAGGGGGTGTGATTCATTGTGGGGGAGTGGGGATTCTGATGTGACCCATAGGATTAATGTAGGATGGCTGAAGTGGAGACAGGCAAGTGGGGTCCTGTGTGACTGCCGAATCCCAATAAAGTTAAAGGGCAAAGTTTACAAAACCGTCATTAGGCCAGCTATGCTGTATGGCTCAGAGTGTTGGGCAGTTAGGAAGAACCATGAAAAGCAAATGCAAGTGGCATAGATGAGAATGCTACACTACATGTGTGGGGTGTCAAGATCTGACAGAATTAGAAATGATTACATTAGAGGTAGCTGGGGGTGGGAGATATTGCAGAAAAGATGAGAGAGAATAGGTTGAGGTGGTATGGGCATGTGATGAGGAGGGGTGAGGAGGTGCTTACTAGGTCTGTTGTGGGACTGAAGGTAATTTGGGGGCACCAGAGGTGGAGGAAGACCAAAACGGACATGGGAGCAGGTGGTGCAAAAGGAGATAGAGGTGTGGGGGGTGGAGAGAAACTTGGGGATAGGCAGGAGTGGAGAATTAGAACCCACAGACCCAACCCTGCCTCAGGCAGGAGAAGGGTGATATTATGATAATGATGATTGCATTTAAAATGTGTAACTGTGAGCATAAAAAAATATGCAGCCATAATACCAAACATTTTGCTATTGTTCAACCATTAGTGGTTCAAGAGGTGCCTTGGGATTCAGGTGAACCCTCATACAGAAAACCATTTTTCATTAAAAGCATTATGCACAAAAGGACTACAACTTATATTCTAGTTTCTGTTCAATTAATTGCATTCCAGTGCTTTCATTTGGAATTAGAAGAATTTGAATATGTCATTAACCCATGCAATCAGCTTGAAAAGGAATGAACAATGGCTGCATCAGCTTTTCATGGTTGTGGTGCAAGGATATAATTTTCGGTTCTCTTTTGTTTCATTAAGTATCTTTGGGGTATTATCTATTCACTATCTATTTCAGTTATATGTTTAGTTTTATTAATCAGTGCAAACACATTTGACCTAATATTGTCTATAATTTATATTTCTTGGTTTTTTTGTTATTTTTACATGATGTTTCAAAATACTGTAGAAAGCTCATTCCCACTTTTAAGGCACACTTTCATATTTCATACTGTTTAGTATTTTTAATAATTACCACTGTCTTATGTTCCTCAATGTGCCTAAAATGTAACAACTGCATAATAAATACTAAAATTTATTTTTGAAATTTAATTTTAAATCTATTCAATACATTCTGTGGATGTGCACTAGGTAGTGACTAACTGGGTGTTTGCTGGTAGTGACTCGTTTGCTAAAATGGTAAAAAAGTCACAAACAATTTAAGATCATGTAAAACGATTTATTTACAGTCAAATGACAACTAAAGTATCATAGGAATATCAGTTCACAATCATCTACTATGACTGTTACACTGATCACCATTCGCCCGCAACTAACTTCTGACCAGTTGACCATCTTATGGCAATCAGTTTACCAAAATATTTCCTTCTTCATAACAGTTGACAACCATATTTTTTGATAAGGGTGTACATGTTAAACGAACAAAAGGTAGAAGGTGTAAGGCTACACATTTTACATTCTTCTATACCAGGGGTTCCCAACCTTTTTGTACCTTAGAGCACATTCTAAAATATCTTATAAGTAGGGTGGTGGGCGCCATTTATTTTTTCTAATGGTATTTATAGTTGGATAATGGTAATAAATAATTAAAACAAAAGCTAAAGTGAAGACTTATAGTTTCAATTTATTAAATTCATGTTTGAAAATAATGATTCACAAATACGTATGTTTATCCAAAAAATGCTTTTCTTTTAAATTTGTAGTGAGCATAAAGATAAATATTTGTTGCCACTGAACACTGGCGGGCGCCATGGCGCCCACGGGCATAGGGTTGGGAATCCCTGTTCTACACTGTCATGCACTTCTGGTTGAAGAGGAAGTTAGTTACGTTTAACATTTAAAGATTTACAATTCGGGCTGGTCAATTTTTGGGGATATTAGGTATTGAAAGATGCTATTGTTAAGTGACTGCAGAGAACAGATAAAGAACGGAGTGAGCGATATTAGAGGCGCAATAGCAAAGGCAGGGCTAAAGATTAACATGAAGAAGACAGTGTTTAGCTTTCAGTTGGGAAGGACAGGGAAGTAACGGTGACATATGTTCGAGGAGCAAACTGGTGAAAAACGTGCAAGAGGTAAAGTACTTAGGATCAACGTTCCAAAGCAATGGGGAGATAGACATGGATGTAGCCCACAAAATCAATGGAAGTGGGTAATGGAGACAGGCAAGCAGTATCCTGTGCAATAGGAAGGTCATAAGGGTAGGATGGTGATGGTGATGACCATAGTAAGCTGGACCCAGGTTTTGAACAATTTGTTTTGGAATTGATGAATTGTGTTTTGAATGGAATGGGTTGGAATTGGTTTTGAATCGTTCAGAGCTGGATGAAACATCAATGATGAGAAAGTGGATATATCCATAATCAAAGTTCATTCCATTCATAAATGTGAGATGGAGGAAGACGACACAGTTATCTTCCCTTATGGCACTGGATGTACATGTCAGCTCTTGAAGCATTAGACATCAAACTGAATTTTGAGGAAAAATGACTGGGAGCCAGGAGATGGGAGAAATTTTTTGGGAAGTTATAGTATGGATTATTGCCAAAACTACAACGCTATGTGAACTAGGCTACAATAAAAATAATATACTGTACATAAACGATCTTGCACCTTCCCCTCTTTTGTAAAGTGTTGAAATAATGTGGTGTACAGTCAGTGCTAATACTGCAGTCTATCAAATAAAGTAAACTATGCACATAAAGAAATAGTGAGCAACATTCAGAAACAACACTATTGTCATTCATTATGGGATTTGTTGAGCATTTGTTGTGAAAAATAACATAAATAATGACACATTTGGCTCAATATTCAATGTTATTGCACATCCTTCTAAAGTAATCATACTTGTATTACAATGGTGGGGTCAATAACCTTAAGCCTGGTTCCATGGCATGCAACACTGATGAGAATTGTACATGAGCAGACGAAATGCCACATGAACTGGTGATGTACTGTAGGTGTTCCACATTTGTTTTTGGTAGGGTAGTGCAAAATCAACCATAAAGTGGAGTTGAGAGGTAGTCAACTGCATTTGTCACAAGTGTTGTACACATCTGATTGGCTATCACCTTTCTAACATCTGCGTTTTGAATTTCTAATGGCTATTAGATTTTGGTGCTCTGTATGCACCATTTTAGAAACCTTCTTATTTTGGTGTTTTGGCCATTTGCCACCTTTCACGGTGGTGGGATGGCACTTTAAAACCCCACCATCGCTTGACTGACTTTCTAGACCCTAATAACCAAAGTGATTGTTGGCTCACCAACACCAGAAAACGAACTCCATTGGGACACATGAGCAGTCTGTTGGGTGGTATTTGGATGCAGCTGGCTACCAAACTAATGCTGCAAACCCAATATTTACCCATCATTGAGTTATGTTGATTTCCAGGGGCTGCATTGTGTTGGGCACACCACTTCTCGTCTGATTACTACGTTACCCCAGCTGGTACTAGCATGGGTGACCACTTGGGAGTAGTTGGTACTGCTAATACCAAAAATTCGTTGTGACAGCATAGTGTCTGCACAGACTATGCATTCGAACTATGCAGTGTATGGGGCTATAGAAACTATCGTAGTTGAAGGACCATAAAGAGCCAACAGACGTCGTGGGCGAGCTGCTATACCTGGAAATATTACCGAGCCACACATTTCATGCAGAAAGGGTTCAATGACATGCAAGAGACCACGTCTTTACTTTCCATCCAATCGAAGGCGCACTGGGGGAAGCCTGTCTTTCTACTGAAAGCAGTTGTGCATGATAGCACGATGGTTCCCCAAAATATTGCCTTATCTCACTAACACTGGATAGCAAGGTTGTCCAGAAGAGATTTCGTGCAAGGCGCAAAATGAGACGCAGGGTGACGCAAGTGGCGAAGGTGACGCAGGGTGTAGCAGCCCAGTGAAATTCTGTTAGCAGACAATCACTGCACATTGAATTGCAGTTTTTCACCATACTTGCATCAAATAACAAGAGAACTCTGCTTCGCACCGCTTTTTGTTATTGTCACGCCAACTTCACGCAGGAAACTGCGGCATTGGCACTGCGCTCCGCAGGGTCACGTGGCGCAGGCACTGCGTCACGTCACCCTGCAACTTAACTTGCGCATCTACATACTATCATGTGAGCCACAGAAATTTATAGTGAATCACCCTGCGCCACCTGCGGAGACTGCGTCTCATCTTGCGCTGGGCCTTACAGAACAGTCTCACACTGTCTTTCCTAATCTTTCAGCTAATTTTCCAAACTGGTATGCATGAAGTTCATAACAAAATAGTGTTAAAATGGATAAATAAAATTAAGCAATGGATCATTAAATGAAATTGTTCATTGAGAGTTACGAGTCCCACTTATGCATTTACATTACTTTGCATATGCATATACATTACCTTATTCAAAAGGCAGAACACAACAATACTGCCTTAATCTAATAACGTTGCTCACCAGGCGGATCCAGAATATACTCTGCTCGACGAAGTGGTGGAATTGATAAATGATGACGGAAATTTAACAGAAATCCCACTTCAGACCCTCATAATCAGAATCCTTTTCCCATTAAGTCACAATCAAAATTCGTGCTGAAGCATAATTTCAAATATTTTCTATAGAACATCTTGGAAGACTGACTTTAACTTTTTTCTATGTTATTTCTATGTTACACTAACGGGTGGGGGTCAGCCAATCAGCCATAACAGGCCGAACCCTTAGGAAATTATTTGTAGAACCTATAATGGCGTGTCTAATAAGGAAGACGTTTACCTTTTTATTATTGTAACGCGTAAATTGATGAGGTGACATACAATACTAATAAGTTTTTTCCTTCATTAATCTCAGATTATTTCCCAGTCAACATTGGAGTGGCTTATTACATTGGGCACACCAGTTCTTGTCTCATCACTGGAGTTAAGCAACACAACCCCAGCTAGTAGTAACATGGGTTTCAGCTTGTGGAAACTGGGTACTGCTAATACCCCAAAATCTTCGCTTTAGTGTCTGTGCAGTCTCAGTATGAGAACTACGCAGTGGACGGGGCTCTAATGACCTTATAGTTGAACGGTCCTAAAACACCAACAATAAAAATGAAGGTAGAAAAGAAGAAATACGTAGATCCTAGATATACTGTAAATTCAGTTAAAATGCGTCATATTTGCTGTCACCTTGCACATCGGACATACATCCTACACAAAGGACATCAGATTCTTACAATATTCAATGTTTTCCTCCGAGTGATTAGGCTTTCGAATTTCAGAGCCCCTTATTGCATTGGACACACCAGCTCTCGTCTGATCACTGATGTTATGCAACGGATTCCCAGATGATGCTAGCATGGGTGACCGCTTGGGAACACTGGATACTACTAATGCCCAAAATCATCACACTCTAATCCCGCCTGTGGCAGGTTGGGCCTGCGGGTTCAATGAACATGTTCTGACTGGGGGCACCCCAGCCGGGCGTCTGGAGACAGCAGGAAATATTGGCTGAATTGTCTGGGGGATGCCGGCCTACCCCACTCTTCCAACACCGCATTACGCAACCACAATGGAAATTTTTGGCAGGTAAATTAATGCTTTGCTGGTTATAATATTGTATGGTGTCTGATCTTTTGCACAATAACTACAATGCAACGGGAGTCAGGCTCATGTCTTAACACTAGAAGGACCAACTGGGTCATTTTTGACCCATTTCGAGTTTTATTTTTGGATTTTTTATTAAAACGTTTAAGAAGCTTCTTCATATTTTGTGACATCTTCAGGTTTCATGTGCTCAAAAAATTTACAAAATTTCAATACCCACAAATATAAGCAAAAAAATTACAAATCGGTATACCTAATAGGACCAATGTGGGTCATTTTTGACCCATATATGTACAAGTACATCTGTAAAAAGTACTTGTAAAAAGAACATCAGTGTTGCATATTGCTAATGGGATGTGGTGTTCTTCAAGTAAGATGTAATATAGTGAATGTGTAAGTTATCAGCATTGGTACTGTCTGGTAAGATTAGGGTTGCACTATGATTCATTTTTGGGCATCATATCATCATAGGCAGTGTGCATCCATTTGTGCCAGGTCCATTTCAGGAATGGCGGTGGTTGAAAGCACCCGGGGCAGGGGGAGACCGAAGCCAATGAAGGAAACAGGTTGTCCATAAGTATATGGCAGTGTGTGGGGTGGATGGGGAACTGGTAGGGGGATAGATGGGTGTGGAGGACTAGAACCTGCAGACCCGACCCTGCTGCAGGTGGGATGAGGGTATGATGATGATGATGTTGCAAGTGTCAAGTGCACAGCTACACATTGGTTTTTATTCCTCAAGCTGAGCACATACAGACAGCCTTGACTAGAGTGTGTCCCTAGCCTAATTGTACATTATATGAGGGCTATTTTTTTCAAGGTCCGTTCAGTTGAAAAATGGAAACCGCAGTTAAACTTCAAAGTGCTTTATTTGGAACATGCAGGTACACATTCCAGCTATTTCTTTAGATACTTTGCAGCAGCTTTCCTATGCCCCTGTCATTGAAGGTAGCTGCCAGTACTTTCAGCCAACGCTGTACACTGTTCTGCAGCTCTTCTGAGTCAAACTTCTGTCCTCCTAGCCAGCGTTTCATGTTAGGTAGCTTCTGTCCTCCTAGCTAGTGTTTCAGCACCCACCATACAGCCGTGGCTTGATTCCTTCAGACTTCCATCTCTTTGCTCACATGAAACGCCAGCTATTAAGACAGAAATTTGACTCAAACGCAGTGGCGTTGCTAGGGTTAGTGTACCCCCTCTCCCAAAAGAAGCCACTTCTTCTGCTTTAGTGTCGCCCCCCTTTTTTCATGGTGTGAGTGGTGTCACCTGGTGCAGCCTGCTCTCCCTAGTGATGCCACTGGTGAAACGAGCTGCAGACCAGTTTACAGATTTGGCTGAAAGGTCTGGCAGCTACCTTCAATGACAAGGGTACAGGAAAGTTGCAACCACACTAGGACAAATGTCTCAGTTCGAGAGCTGACTATCTAGAGAAACAGCTTGAATGTGTACCAACATGTTCCAAATAAAACACTTTGGATTTTCACTTGGGTTTTCATTTTGCAACTGATCGGACTTTCAGTTCAATTTGCATTTAAATTTGTAAAATCTGCATTCCCAATGCTGGGAACAATTTCATATGTATGCAGACTTTTTCTACCTAATGTATGTGCTTGCTTCTTGCTTATTCTTTCAATTTTGTATGGTTTTCTATGTGGGTCAATTTTGACCCAGAATGGTTCTTTGAGGTAGACCAAAAACTCGGTCCTTCTATTGTTAAAAAAGCAATGAAACAAAAAAATATATGAATTTCATGTATAACAGGAGCCCCACTCCAGGCAGGACCTCCTGGAGGTAGAAGCGAACCTGATTATGGGGATCTTAGGTGTGACAAGAAACAACTCTAATTAAAGCTGTTCGGTTACAAAATACATTTCTAACTTTGTTGAGAAAAACTAACAAAAAACATATTTTATTGACTATTGTGGTAAACCAGCAGAAATAATCATTGGGTTTCAGAGGAGGTCGAAAGCTTTCATTTGCTGAAAGAGGTCGCTGGTGGAAGCGACTGATAATATTTTTTTTCTGGAAATCCCCAAACCTCTTAAGTCGTAAATTTCTTTCAACTTTTGCGAGCTGGTGTTAGCACTAAATAAATATTACTTAAATTTATTGATTCTTCCATTGTTGACAACCATTCGTGGTTTATTTACAGAAAAACGAGTTGTGCATAGAGTGGATAAAGTCGTCGGATTCCCTCCAAAAGAAGTTAACATCTTGTATGCCTTTATTTCTTTTCCAAGCAACAAATACGAGGCTGTCCGCATAGTGGAGCGATATCCACCAACTTTTCTAACCTAGTGTAGAACTTGGTTAGATGAATTAGGGAATTTTCTTGTAACGTTTTAGCCGACGGACATAACGTTAAGGTAAGCTGGGTACTGCTAATACCCAATAATCGTTGCATTAATGTAGTGTCTATGCAGTCTCTACACTAGAACTATGCAGTGGACGCAGAGGCGTGCCAGTAGAGCTTGGCGCCTGTGTGCAAAAACTTAGTTGGCGGCTCTATCTCCCCCCTCCTGAATAAAAAAGGTCTCAACAATGTTATATGCCACACATTTGCCACAGGATCACTTAAGAATGGTGACAAAAATAATGAACAGTGACGTGATAATCTAATGATCACTGGTTATCGAACTGGCTAAGAAGCAAACAGAGGGCCAGGGTACCTGTGTGCATTGATCACGTTGCACACTGAGTGAACGGGCTCTAATAACCTTGTAGTTGAAGGGCCCTAAAACGTCAACAAAACAAACAAAACAAGCTTGTTGGTGTGTTAAGACCCTTCGACTACAAGGTCGTTAGAGCCCCGTCCACTGCTTAGTTCAAATTCAGAGACAGCATCGACGCTACCCTAATGTGACGTTTTTGGGTATTAGCACAGACATTACCGTCATACCCTATATCATCAGTCTTCAAACTGTGTTCCATGGAACCCCAGGAATCCGCAATACATCTCTTGGGGTTCCACGAGACAAAATGAAAATTCGTTACCAGTGGCAAGATATACTTTTCTAAAAATGGGATTGGGATAGCCCAAAAACATCTTATAGTTCTAAGGATTCCGTGAGTCGACAAAGTTTGAAGACCACTGCCCTATATCATAGAAAATGTGAGAAAGCTATTTTAGACCTGGCTAGAATAGGAGGCAGGCAGGCAGACCAGGTGGAGGAATGACAAGGTAGAGGCAGCCATCAAACAAAAGAAGGCTGCTTTTCACAGGTTGATTGATTGCTGGATTAATTTCAAGGGTTGGGGAGTAAGCCAGGCAGCCATAACAGGACGAACCCTTAGGAGGCTGCCCGCAGGAGATGAGGAGGTAGGTGAAAGGACGAAGGAGAGGGCTAATTTGCAGCACCCAACATTCTTTACCAACCGCTGGTGTTGGTGTTGACGTGGGCTTGCACTGCTTAACTTCAGTGATATCATGGGAACTGGTGTGTCCAATGCAACTTGGCAGGGAGGAGTCCATACCTCTTTATTCTGGTTATGGACAAGCTGCTGACGAGTGCAGGGGACTGGGTTTCTCAGTGCATGTTATTGGCAATAATGTAGAGAAACTTAGTGACTACAGAGATTAAGCAGAAAAAGGCATAAACTACATTAGAGCGATTTTAGAGAGATTTATAAGTTATATGCTGGGCTAGTAAGACAGTGATTAGTGACAGTAATAGAAGGGTCAGGTAAATTAGTAGAGTTCCAAATTGGGCATAGAACAGGGGATTAGCTCTACATTATTTCACAGGTTATGGAAGTGGTACAAAGAAAGAAATGGTTCATAGAAAGGAACTATGGACAGTTTTTCAAGGGCAGTGCATCTGAATGGAATCCAGCAACATCTGGGGACCCTCAGGGAAGTGCATTGGGTCCTTTGCTGTACATTCTCTATGTAAATGACATAGGGCTTGAAATTAGCTCCTTTCTTGAGCTATTTGCAGATGATACATATATTGCTCGGGTATTGGATGAGGGGATATCATCATGTGCAAAATTACAGTGGGATCTAGATAACATTTATGACTGGTGCATTAGATGGGAATTGCCTTTGAACCTCCATAAGTTTAGATTTCTTAGGATATCCAGCTCGAGTAACCCTGTCGATTTTGATTACCAAATTGGTGGTGAGTTGGTGGAGAGGGTAGTTACTCATAAACACCTTGGGCTTATTTTAAATAGTAAAGGTAACTGGAAGGATGATATTGACAAATTGATTGGGAGGGCTGGGCAATTTCTCCCTTTGATTAGTAGTGTTCTTGGGGACAGCACAAAGGAGGTTAAAGACTACCAGCTGTCCCATAATATACCGTGTAAGCTCCTCCGCCCCTTTTTGCATCACATGCCCATACCATCTCAACCTATTTTCTCACATCTTCTCTGTGATGTTTCCCAATTCCCAGCTACCTCTAATGTTCACGTTGCAGACTCTGCCAGCACGTGACACCCCGCTCATGTAACGCAGCATTCGCATCCTTACTGCCCAAAATTCCGTTCTATATAGCATAGCGGGCCTAACTACAGTTTTGTAAACTTTACCTTTCAACTTAATTGGGACTCGGTGGTCAAACAGCATACCGCTTGCCTGTCTCCACTTCAGAAATCCCGCATTGATTTATGGGTTACGTCAGAGATATTTCCCCATTGCTCTGGAACACCGATCCTAGATACCTAAACTCTTGCACTGCTGGTATCACCTCATTGCCACAGCGAACTACACCCCCTTGGTCCTGACCGCTTCAACTGAAAGCTAAGTTTTCTGTTTTCTTCATGTTCACCCAGTGGTGGGCCAGTAGTGTTCAACGCCTGTGTGAATAACTCATTGGGCGCCCCCATTGCCCCCTCCCGAATGAAAAAAAATCTCAACAATAACTGGTACTGTATATGCCACACATTTGTCGCAGCATCACCTAGGAATGGTAACCTAGGAATGGTTTCTATCACTGGCTATGGCAGATCAGCGAGCCGGTTCTAAGGTAGAGGGCCAGGGCGCTTTTAAAAGCCTGGCGCCTGTGTGCATTGCACACTGTGCTGGCGTGTTCACCTCAGTCCCCCCTTCGCCGTTGCTGTTCCAATGTTGTATTTCTTGATGGAGAATTATTGTCATTGCATGTTGTCATGGACAAACACAGAACTCAGCTGAAAAACTGTCCCTAGAAATGTGTTTTCTCTAGTCGATTTGTACGTTATAACCGATGTGTTCTTTGTAAGCAACATTAATGCTTTTTTTGCAATGCTTTTCATGGTTCTGACTATTTTGTTCATTAAAACCGATTGTGCGTTATATCCGGTGTCGTTATAAACGATTTCGACTGTATATCCAAATATATATTCGGCTGCAAATATATATACAGTTGCAAAGTTTTACAGGGTAATGGTTAGCCCAGATATGTTGTGTGGATCAGAGTGTTGGGCATTTAGGAAGAGCCACATAAATAGAATGAAAGTAGCCAAAATACGAATGCTGTGGTACATGAGTGGGTGTCAACAGCTGATAGAATTAGGACTGAGTATATTAGAGGCAGCCTGGCGGGTGGCGGACATCGCCAAAACAATGAGGGGCGATTAGAGTGAGGTAGTATGAACACTTAATGGAGAGAGGGGAGGAGGAGCTCGTTATGTCTATTTCAGGAATGCAGGGGGCAGCTTATTGTGTTGGACACACCAGTTCTAGTCTGATCACTGAAGTTAAGCAGTGGAACCCCAGCTGGAACTGATATAGGTGGCTGCTTGGTAAAACTGGGTACCACTACAGTGGCATAACTAGGGGGCAGAGGGGACAGAGGTCCCCATTGTAAAAGACAGGGGGCACAAAAATACCTAAACAAATTATGGAAAAAAATAAAAACGTAAAATTTGAATTAATTAAAAGTTTCAATTAATTAATTTCAATGTAAAAATTTCATAAATTAAGATATTTTGAAAGCAGCTTTCGGATAATATTCTACAATGCTTTTCTTTCTACAATGACAGTCTAAGATCCAAAGTGCTATAAATGTGCTTGCAACAATGTTATTATTTCTGGTCCCATTTCTCCTGAGAACAGTTTTAATAAGTATAGAAAGAACTCTATAATCCTATTTGCATGGTCAACTACTGGTATTTTTAATTGTGGTTTCAATATTGGCAACATAGATTAGTTTCACTAGTGGATTTTAAATCCCCAACATGTCTGCAAGGAGGCCAAGCAGAGATCAGTACAGGAAAAGAAAAGCTGCTGAAAGAAGAGAGGAAAAGAAATCAAGCAAGATGCTCGACGGATTTTTGAAAAAGGCTACGTTGACACCCGAAGAAGCTATTGATGATGAGTTTAGCAATGGCAACCAGACTCCTGAAGGTGAGGATATACTTCAGCAAAATCTGGAAAATGCTAAAACAGAACCATAGTCAAGACTATAATGAAAATAATACTCCAATTCAACATCCGGATGTGGCAATGTTCAGTGACGTTGGATATCTGCATTTTGATAAAGCATCACAACAACCTATAATTTCTCAGCAGCTTCACACAGAGCTGGTGTCTAGAGGTCCTTCAGCATTCCAACATCATAATGGTCCTTTGCTAAGAAAGAAAGCCATGCAATGACAAGTGAGTGATTCAAGCAAAGGCTTGCTGATGGAAATGGCAATGAAGTGAATAGAAGCTGGCTTGTTTATTCACCCATAAAATAAGCCACATACTGCTTTTTGCTTGTTATTTGCATCAGCCAGTACAAGTAACAGAACATTATTTGTATTAGAAGAAGGATTCAGCAAATGGAAGAAGCCAGAAAAGATAATCGCTCATGACAAAAGTCTCTCACATCAACAGTCTTTTACTACAAGGAAAGAAACAGAACGTAGACTGCAGCAAGGAACAACAATTGATGTGACATTACAAGCAGAAATTATGACAGATATGGGGCAAGATGGCAAGATCCCCTAAAATTCAGAATGAATTCATCAGTGTTATTGCATCAAAGTTGAAGGACCTCTTTCTTATGGATAGCCAATTCATCATCATCATTATCATCACACCCTTGTCCTGCCTATAGCAGGGTTGGGTCTATGGGTTCTGATCCTCCACTGCCATCTATCCTCAACCAGGCTTTCATCCACCCCACATGCCACCATTTCCCTCTGTACCACCTGCTCTCATATCTGCTTGGGTCTCCCCCTACTCCTGATGCCACCCACCACCTCTTGCACCATAATATACCACGTGAGCTCCTCTTCCCCCTTTGCATGACATGCCCATACCGCCTCAACCTATATTCTCTCATCTCTGCAATGTCTCCCACTCCCAAGCTGCCTCTAACATACTCGCTGTGGACTCTGTCAGCACATGACACCCTACTCATGTAACGCAGCATTTGCATCTTGGCCACTTGCATTCTCCTCTCATGGTTCTTCCTTAATGCCCAGCTCTCAGATCCATACAGCATGGTGGGCCTAACTACAGTTTTGTAAACCTTACCTTTCAACTTTATTGGGACTCCAGCCATTTAGCCATCCAGCATTGATTCTGTGGGTAACGTCAGAGTCGATTTCCCCATTGCTCTGAATCACTGATCCTAGATACTTAAACTCTTTCACTGCTGGTAGCACTTCATTTTCACAACGAACTACACCCCCTTCATCCTGGCCACTCCAATTGAAAGCTAAGTACTTTGTTTTCTTCATGTTCACCTTCAGGCACCCCTTTGTCATTGCTGTTGTAATGTTCTGTAAGCCCTGTTGAACCTTCCTTGCAAGAAATAACAAAGCTTTGTTTGTAAACTGTGATAACCACAGTTTAAACTTAGCAGGTGTGCAGGCTGCAAGTCAAGGTCCTGCTGTTGTTTCTTTTTGGAGCTATTGAGAGAATTTATGGGTTCTTCTTGAGATCAACCAATTGATGGGAAAAATTTAAGCAAGTTGTGGCAGTAACAGTCAAACGTGCTTCTGAAACATGATGGAGTGCATGTGCTGACTGTGTTAAGGCAGCCAATCATGATTGCGATGATATTTTCAGCCTACTGGAGCAGATGTCCAATGATACCACTGAAACACCAGAAACTAGAAGTGATGCTTCTGTTTTGCTGTGCAGCATTCTAACCTTTCCATTTTTGGTACTCCTTCCTTTCTGACATCACTTGCTAGAGAAACTCAATCATGTTCAGAAAAGACTCCAAGATCCAAACATGATTTTCATGAGGTGTCTTTGGATATTGAATCTCTTTACATTGATTGTGATTGTGACGATTCAGATTGCAATGAGATTGTGATGATTCAATCAAGAAAGGAAAAAACAGATGCAAACTTTGGGGTATTTCAGTTGATAGGAGAAGAACTTGAAAAAAATTGCTCCATGGTGAACTTTCATGAGAGGCAGAATTAACAGCAGGAGGAGAAATTGTTCACATCAAGAAGAATGTAATGGATTGTCTCCAACAGGAGATGAATGAAATATTAACTCATTTGAGAGATCTAAACAACAAGTTTGGATTCCTACTCAATGTTGAGAAACTGTTAAAAACTGATGACATTGAGAGTCTGTGCACACGTTGTACTTACTTTGGAAAATTCTATAGTTCTGACATTGAATTTGTTTGTTGGTGTTTAAGGTCCCGTCAACTACAAGGTCATTAGAGACCCGTCCACTGCATAGTTCTAATGCATAGACTGCACAAAAACTACACTAATGCGACGATTATTGGGTATTAGCAGTACCCAGCTTTCCCGAGCGACCACCCATGTCAGTACTAACTGGGCTTGCGTTGCTTAACTTCAGTGATCAGACGAGAACTGGTGTGTCCAACGCAACTCGCCGCTCCCTCTGACATTGAAGGTGCAGAGTTAATAAATGAAATACGTGACTGTATAATGCTCATTGGTGCCCATCAAGACAGTGCTTCGAAGACTCCAGTGGAACTTCTGACCTTCACTATTAGTTATGATGAGGATGTGTTTCCCAAGTTATGCATTGCAATCCAGATGCTCCTTACAATTGCCATGTCAATTGCTAGCTGGGAGTGATCCTTCAGCAAATTGAAATTAATTCTGGCATATTTGTGAACGTCCATGGATCAGGATCGACTCAGTGATTTAGCTCAGATGAGTGTCGAGTGAGAAATGCTTGAAAAGATCGATTTTGATGATGTAATTCATGAGTTCGCTGTAGCAAAGGCACGAAAGATACAATTTTGTTAATAATTGATTCCAGTTCATTTTAAAATTCATCGGTGTCTGTGTTTACATGTTTTTATTCATTTTAGTGGATGCCAGAGGGCACAGATTTTGGTTTTTGTCCCCGGGTGCAGAATACCCTTGGTATGGCACTGTACCACTATTACCCCCAAATCGTCGCATTAGTGTCTGTGCACTAACGGGTTGGGGAGTAATCCAAGCAGCCACAACAGGCCAAACCCTTAGGAAGCTGCTCATGAGAGAGGAGGAAGTAGGTGTAGGGGATGTAGGAGAGGGAAACGTTCTCCACCAACCACCCATATTGGTACTAACGTGGGTTTCTGTTCCCTAACTTCAGTGATCTCACAAGAACTGGTGTGTCCAACACAACTTGACCACACTGCAATGCAACTTTACCAAACTACCAACACAACTTGGCCACACTGCCAACGCAACTTGGCCGCTTCTGTAGTGTCAGCATTAGAACTATGCAGTGGACAGGGCTCTAATGAGGACACCAATGAGGAACCAATCAGGAATGCAAGTGTTTGGAATCATCCAGGGCAGGGGGAGACCAAAGTGGACGTGGGATCAGGATGTCCATAACGATATGATAGTGAGTCGGTTGGATGGGGATCTGGTGGGATGATAGGCGAGAATGGAGAACAAATTCCCACAGACCAGACTCTGCCACATGCGGGATAAGGGTATGGTGTCGATGATGATGACTCCCCACTTTGAAATGGCTACCAGCCATGTATTGTAATGCAAAGAAAATTCACTGATGTCCTTTCAGGACACCCAGGTGATATGGTGGACAGCAGCTTTTGGCAGGCAGCTGCCGATCAGAGCTGCAGCTCCTATGCTGATTTATCATCCATCTGCTGCTCGTATGGCATTCCACCGACTCCATTGGGCGACGGTGACAATGGGACCACACAGGACCATGGTTTGACTTTTCATCGAAAGGAGGAGCACTCTGCACTTCTCTCTTGACCAAAAGATGTGAATCCATACCCACAACCAGTGATGCAGTTACTGAGCAGGCTACCTACTGAGCAGGCTACCTACTGTGCCACACAGACTGGGTTGCCATATATTGGAATTCTAACTGAATACCCTACAAGCAGCCTCTCCACTGGCCAAATTTGCAGTGGAGAGAATAACTCATTCTTATGTTCTAACTCATTGAAAATTGTAAATAACGTGAAGCATAGCATCTATTCTCTCATCCATTCCCTACCTGTTCTAATTGCAGTTTCTTTCAGAAAGTTTCTCACATTGTCATTGCCAACAGCAATCCATGTTAGAAATGTTTCAGATATTTTATAGCTGATCCTGTATATTTTTATCTGAATTTCTCTTCTTTTCGGTTCTAAAATGTTCTTGTAATCTGGACTGAACCAACTTAGGTCCTTCCATGAAAAACAAATTAAAGTTACCATGTTTCCCCTTATGTAGGGTGACCACTTTTTCCGTGGGCCAATGCGGGACATTGACCCCCCTCTCATCAATAAAGAAAATTTTTTTCTTTTCAAAAAAGTATTTAAAAAGTAAATGAAAACAAAACATACAAATACAGTTAAAAAATATTGAAAGTATGAATAATTCGCATAGATGATTAGTTGCATTTTGTCGATAGGTGACTCCCCACCTAAAATATGCTGCAAATGGCATATCATTATATGCCCAAAGTCCAACCATTATCCCGCCTGTGCTAGGGTCGGGTCTGCAATTTCTTATCCTTCACTCCCATCTATCCCCCTCTTCCCCTACTCCTGGTGCCAACAAATCATCTGCAATCCCATAATGTAGAGTATAACTTCCGCCTCATCACGTGCCCAAAGCACCTCAACCTATTTTCTCTATTATTTTCTATGATGTTTCCCACACCAAATACCATTAATGTAGTCATTTCAGATGCTGTCTGCTCGTGACGCCCCACTACTGTTGCATCTCAACCCCTTGCATTTTCCTCTCATGGTTCTTCATGACTGCCCAACACTCTGAGCCATACAGCATAGCTGGCCTAACGACAGTTCTGTAAACTTTGTCTTTCAATTCATTGGGATTCATTGAACGTGCAGGACTCCACCTGCCTGTCTCCACTTCAGCCATTTGTACGAAATTTATTTTGACACATCACTGAACCGATTGTTAATTCTGGGATATTTTCTGGGACGTGTATCCATGTGGGACGCAGAGCTGAAATTCAGAACTGTCCAGGAAATTGTGGGACGGATGGTCACCATACTTTTATGCAATGGTGCAATGTGGTATTTCTCAGCTAGATGCTAATAAAATCTTTATTGTTTGGCATCCTGTTCTTTGAAATGACTGGTCCATTTTTTTCATCTTAGATGATGGACCTTCTCTGCAAGCACTTTTTATATTGTTTTATTTTTGTATAAGAGCTCATTATGTGGACTAAAGTTAGTTACTGTTGAAAGAGCGAATTGGAAGATCATCCAGTTGCCATTCTAGACTTCATCTTCAAAAAACGAAGTCTAAAAATCTTAGGTTGAAAAGTCATCTGTTGTGAGTAAATTTGAAAACGCTTTTGGACTCCTTCAAATTTAAATTTTCATAATTTTCGGTACCAAAAAAAAGAACAGTTTTTGAATTTTGAAGAGAATATGTAACTCAAATGTGCAACAAGATTATAGAAATTCTGAAAAAAAGCGGAAAATGAAGCTGAAATTAGAATTATAAACCAGTTAGAAGAAAAATTAGTTCTCCTAAACCAAAAAAAGGAAATTCTGAAAGAACTGGATGCAGCATTGGATCCACACATATCAGAAGAAAATCTGGTTCTCAGCACTTCTAGAGGAGGGTACAAAACAGACCATCCCTACTAAGAAGGGCGACAATGGTTATCCAGATTGGTATACCTGGGAAGTGAAGGCAGCTTTGGTTAAGCAGCGAAAACTCAGGAACATATTAGGAAGGGGCTAAACCAGATAGTGAGCTGGCATTTAAGGAAGCCAGGAGAAGGGCAAAAGGATTAATTAATAAAGCCTACAAAAATTTCCATTGCAAATATTTTGGGGGAAAGGCTCAAGAAAAACCCAAAAGCATTCCCTAACAGCATTCCAGCTATTAGCGATAGATCAGGAATCGTCAGTCTTATAGCAGCAAATATTTTTAATGATTCATTTGTGAGAACATTTGCAATTCTCAAGGTTGATTACCCTCCAGGATCAGTTGGGGATTATCAAGGGGGAATGGAGGAGGTTGTCATTACAAGAGAGGGAATTAAGAAGCTTTTGGATAAATTAGTTGCCCATCAGGCTATGGGGCCTGATAACATTTCTCCATTTATTCTACAAAGACTTTCAGGGATTCTCAGCTATTATTTGGTGGAAATTTTTAGAAAGTCATTAGACAGTGCCATTGTTCCTTCCTCCTGGAAGCTGGGAAACGTTGTGCCACTCTTCAAGTCGGGGGATACTGAGTGCTGTATGCAAGATATTTGAGCATATATTATTCTCACATATTATGGGATACATGGAGGAAAATGGCATCCTTAGCAATAATCAGCATGGGTTTAGGAAAGGGAAGTCATGTGACACTAAACTGGTTTGTCTGATGGACTATATTCAGAGAGATTTTGACTTTGAGCAGGCCTTTGTCATGGTACCCCATGACAAGCTTGTTTCAAAAATGCCCAATTTAGGGATTCATAGTAAGGTTATTCAGTGGGTAAAAGCCTACCTGAATGGCAGGCAGCAGAGAGTCCTTTTTCGATGGTAAGGCTTCAGAATGCACACCTGTGACATCAGGAGTACCCCAGGGAAGTGTATTGGTACCACTACTCTATATAATTTATGTTAATGATATAGGGCTTGATGTACAATCCTTTCTTGAGCTATTTGCAGATGACACGTGCATTGCAAGGGTAGTGGATGATGGGTTGTCTTCCTGCATAGAATTGCAGCAGGACCTAAACAAGATATATGATTGGAGCAGAAAGTGGGGTTTGCCATAAAACCTGGACAGATGTAGGTTTCTTAGGATAAGCTGGTCTACAAAGAAAGTTGATTTAACTTATTCTATAGGTGGTGTTAAGGTTAATAGGGTTGAGACCCATAAGCACCTTGGTGTCATTCTAAACACTGAGGGCACCTGGAAGGAAAACATAGACAAATTGACTGGGAAGGCTGGATGTGCTCTCTGTTTGGTTAGAAGAGTGTTGGGAGACAGCACAAAGGATGTAAAAGAAGTAGCTTATTTTTCACTGGTATGGCCAATAGGGGAGTACTGTAGTCCAATTTGGTTTCCCTTTAGGCAGAGTTTATCTTGGGAAATTGAAATGATACAAAGGAAGGCTGCAAGTTTTGTGCTGCATCACTTCTCTCATAGGTTGAGTGTCTTAGACATGATCATGGAATTAGGGTGGGACTCACTACATCAGAGATGGGTATTTTTCCATTATGCTTTTTCACAGACTGCTGAAATTAGGGTATCAGGGTGCTCCATGAAGCAGCTAATCCCTGGCAGACTATGGGGCAGTGCTGTTGAACCTTTTTTTGAAGATGGGTCACAATAACACGAAAAAAGAGCAAAAAGTTGTTCATGGGTCAGTTGCAATCACTATTTAATTTCAAGAATGAAAAATTATTATTAATAATGAATGTATTAGTTTGTTAACGTAGCAAATTGAAAACATCATCATAATGTCTTTATCCTGCCTGTGGCAGGGTCAGATCTATGGGCTCTAACCTCCAGGTCCCCATTCAACCCACACACTATGATACGATAAACTAGATATGATTCACATTCGGGTGGGTCACTTAAAATTGCATGGTGGGTCACTTTGTGACCCATGTGTCACAGGTTTGCCACCACTGCTATGGGGGAGAAAGGACCGTCCTTTCAAATTGAAGGAGGTTGGGGTCTGAACAGACTCATATTACTGGTCTTTTCTACCAAGAGTAATTCAGCAATGGAATTCTCTCAGTGAGAATAGGGCAAGAGAGTTTCTGCAAGAAGGTGCCATTATACCAGGTATGCAATATTTTGCAGAATAGATGCTATGCTTAACGTTCCTCCGGGAAGGGGGGATGTCTCGATGGGTTATAAATTAGGAATGAGAGTCATACTCTTCACTGCCAATTTGGCTTATCAGGGCTGCTTGCATTGTATTCAATTAAAATTAGAAAATATCAAAAAGGAATTTGAATCTTTGTTACATTATCATGATCTGATTGACACTACAAAGGTAAAGATGGAAATCTTTTTTAAACATAGTAAGGAAGAATGAGGCACTAGAAACGCTCCCAGCCTAGGAGAAAATTTAAATTCAAGTTTGAATGTAATACTCCCAAAACTTCACCTGAAGAAATTTGATGGGGATATCTGCAGTTGGACAGGGCTTTGAGAGCAATTTTGGTCTGCTATCCATGACAAGAATGGGCTATCTGACATTGATAAGTTTAACTACCTGAAGTCCTTGTTAATTTGTACAGCAGCAAGCCTATCTTCAGAAGGCCTCAGCCTATCTTCAGATAATTATGCTGAAGCTATTGACATTTTGCAACAACAGTTTGGCAAAAAGGACATGGTTATCAATGCCCATAAGCAGAAATTGCTGCAGTTAAAACCCCTCAAAATCGATGAAGCATCAACACTTAGGACAGTTTTTGACAACATTGAAGTGCAGACATGGGCTCTTAGCTCTTTGGGAGTAAAAGATCACCCCTCTATGGAGATTTAGTAGGATCAATTGTGAACAAATTGAATGCCACATGGAATGAAATTAGATTTTCATAGATGTCACACTGATCAGGGTCTAGGATCTCTATTTTTTTCATATCAAGCATGAATTTGAGAGTAGAGAAAAGTGTCAACATCATTCCAACCTTCATGGCGATGACAGAATACCAAAGACTATGAACAAAAGTAACTATCCTAGAAAGTTCCAATAAATTTCAACAGCATCTATGCTTATGGCTGGGGATGGAAGAAGACAACCTAAGTGTGATTTTGAGGACAGACAGGAAACAAGGGTTCCAATTGTGAAGCAGATATTCCATTGGAAGAAAAGAAAGACCAGATCAAACAAGCTGGTCATTGTTCAGGTGTCTTTGACCTGGTCATGTTACACAAAGGGGATTTTCTGTACTAAAGGTTGTGGCAGTCATTTGCATGTTTTGTGTAAAGTCCCTCAGAAGGACCTATAGGTGACAGCCATTTGCACGTTTTGTGTAATAACTCTCAGACGTATCTACAGGTTAACAAAGCAAGGAGGAATCTGCACTGCAGTTGTAAACTCAGGTTAATGCCAAGGCAACTGTACTGTTACAGACTGCCCAAATATGGCTGAAAGGAGCTGGTAACAACATCCTCACCAGATGCCTTTTTAATGGAGGAAGCCAAAGGACATTCATCTGCAGACAACTCTCCTGAAGACTGAGTCATCCAGTTATAGGGGAAGAAGAAACACTAAAATCTCATGTAGTGCCCTTGGATTATATGTTAAACAAAGGGTCATTTGTTATGTTGCATAACTGTAAGGGGGGAAAATCAATAAAGGAGGGCTGAAGCTGAGTAAGATGCCTTTTATTTTCTTAAAGCAATATACAGTCTTCAACAGTTGGAAATAAAAAGTGAATCAATCCTCTTGTTCACTGCAACCTAGTAAGGAAAAATTCTAAAACATAAATAACAGTATGGAACCATTAAAAGAAGTAATTAAAAATAAACAGCAAGAGAAAATAAGTGAGGAAAATAGGAAAGAAAATAAAGAAAGTGTAGATACAATAAAATAACTTGCCATCCAGAAAACGCCCTCCAATGTCCCTGACATATGTCTGAAACCTGATACCCCTGGGAAGGGTAAAAAACTTCTAAGACCAAGGATAAAAACAAAGGAAAAAATAAATAATAAATAAATTAAGCTACCCCAATTAATCCTCTGACAAAAGGATACAGTAACCATAAAACAATTCCTTCTTCCTAAGAATTGGGATGGTGACCAAATCTAACACCCCCAAAAGCAAATGTATATACAGTATATAGGAAAAAAGCAACAAAAAGAAAGATTTTGCCTCATACTCATCGTCGAGAGAGAGAAGAAAAAGTAAAAGGAAAACCAAAATACAAATACTCACCAACGGTAACCTACAAACGTGGGAACTGTAATCGTTCAACACCTCAAGACTGCAATTTCTGTAACTAAATAAACAACATTCATCAAAAAGAAAAATTAAAACAGAACTAAAAAGCAAATCAAGGAACTTAAAAACACCACTCACCAAAACGTGTACTCTAATGATGGCGGCGATTTTCACATCACTCGACAACGTGGATCAGTGTGACCAGACCGTGAAGTCAACCAGTTGAGCCAGAGGTAGGAAAAATGTTTTCCTTAACGTTCCCTTTAAAAGTACCCATAGTACTGCAGAATCTTAATCCATTGTATACCGAGGGAAAAGGAAGAAGAAAAAGAAGAAATACGAAGATTCTCTTAGAATTAGAAATAAAATTATCAGCCATTCAGATTTTGACACATTCTTTTTTTTAATAAAAACTCCAACTCAGGAATAATTTTTATGTTCAATTCTAGCATTTTGGAAGAAAACACCCTCATGTTTTGTTTGTTTCAGGTGGCTCTCAATGTTGTAATGTAGAGTCCTTTGCTAATGTTAATTGTTGTTTAAACTGTCGACCAAGGAAAAATTGTACACCCGTTTGAACAATTATTTTTGTTTGCTTATTAAGAATGAACTGGTCCTGTAATGTAAATGTACCACACCAAGAGAGTTATAGTTTCTTCCGTTGCTCATTGAGAGCTAAACAATTCTGAAATTGGATTATTAATTATATTCCTATCGACCTTGTTTTATTATAGAATTTTATTAACTTCTTGCATGCTTAGATCCAACTAGATATGTTAGTTATTATTGTATAATCATTTTTATTACATTAACTCTGTACCTTGAATATCTTTTTGAGGGAGGCAGACTAATTCACGGAGAAGGAATCAACCATTATAATCAGGATTGGAACAATTGTTGTTGACAATTACACCTCTTTGTCAGAATCACACCCTCATTGTTTGGATTTGCATTATTATCTTTTGGAATCACTCTTTTATACTCTCTCAGAAGCTCATATTCAAATTAGGTAGAAATTGAATTGGAATAAAGTTATATTCTTTTCTTGCAATAAAGGCATAACTGGAAAACTATTTACTTATGATATAGAATTAAGCACTCATGACCTACTACTATAACACCCACAATGGTGCATGAACCTTCTAAACTGTCATCCCTGTCCCAACCACCTTGGCTGGAGCGAATCGCATAAGGCAGCGTATGACACATTTAGTGCAGACTATATGCAAGGGTGAACTATATATGAGTGGGACCTATAAATGAAACCAAGGGTTCTCAATGAAAACTGCTCCTCATTTTCTGAACATTTTATTACACTTAACAACATGACTATAAAATTAGAGTACATTCTTATTCATATGATAATGCAATATAAAATCTTTCATATTTCAATTTCATCATAAGAGCAATCTGACATTTCAATTTTCAAATTCATTTGATCCCATTGCCCCTACAATTTGTGCCACTGGCTACAGCAGGAATTTTAAGGTGCAGACTATATATGAACCATACCCATCACGGATACAGACTATAGATGGATGTTGACTGTATTTGAGATGCAGAAGCACAATGTGAGATTTTATGGTAAGTGTTGTTGAGCCATCCCATGGTCCTTCCTGTGGAGTGGTTCGTTGACCTGTAGTCATCTCACGTGGTAGGGCTCTCCCGGTCCGATGCCAATGTGGGCTTGGTTGTTTTAGAGCTAATGTATGCCTTATCTCTATTTGTTTTTTCTTTTTTTTTTCATAGATTTTTCCCTTTGTAACTAGAAGCTATAAGAGCATTTTTAAGTTAATAAAAAAATTTTATTTCATACATTTGCTGGTGGCAATCCTGGATTCTTCTATTTAGGATGTAGCTTTCCGTAGATCCTTGAGAGGTCGTTGCAACGTTCTGAATTTCTAGAGTTAAACAGTTAGTCCATTTCTTTTTGATTTACTCATAGCCTTTTTCAGTTGATTCAATAATTTTTTTTTATTTTACAACTTCTATTTCTTACAAGATTCACTATTCACATTTATTGCTTATTATTTATTTGTTTCCTTTGAGGTTACACAATTTCTCACTCTTTGATAAGTGGTCTACATCCATAGTCCATAATTCCACAATTATTCAGTCCAAAATTTCACAATTATTCATAGTCCAAAATTCCACAATTATTCATAGTCCAAAATTCCACAATTTTTTATAGTCCAAAATGAGTTATCCACTTTAATATTAAACATTGGGTCAGTTAAGGGAAACCAGATAATTTTTGTGATTTATTAATTTTTGCCTTTTTACTCTTTTAGCTAATGGGGCAATCCACAAAATACAGAATTAACACTAGGGCAATTCACATATAGTGTGAAGTGTGAAACATCTATGTAACAATCCTCCCCCTAAGAATTCTTTTTGTCAAAAAGGATTCTTATTATTAGGACCATGTCCTTAGAGACAGTGAGAGACTACATGAAATAATGGAGAATACAGAAATACATCCAATAATACCATACAGAATAAAACTAGATGAAAAGTTAAAAATTGATCCTAATGGATTTGAAAAGACTTCCCAGAAGTTGTTTCCAGGGACAGCAAGAGATGGGGAAAAGTGAGTGGTAACATTTGGTTGATCCAATTTAATTATAGGATCTAAAAGACAAAAGTTTAATTTCTCACATGAAGAGGCATACTTATATTTTAGGCAAAATGTTCCATCATAGCATTTGGTGTTAAATCAAAATTGCAGTAAGTATTCTCTGTCATTAAGAGTTAAGTTTATAGAAGGGGTGTGAAGATTAGCATTTGGAAAGGATATTTGAGCAATACCAGATTGGCAGGTGCTTAAGACAGAGAAGGAGAGTGTGGCTGGGGTGAGACATGAATAACAACCCTTAATCTCAATTATGTGGGTTATTGTGGGACATACCATGGAGGTAACAATCTGAAAGGCAAAGTTTTTTTAAGGTAAGATGTACTACTAAAGTGACATTAGATTCCCTGCAGGATCAATCTGAAATTTTTGAAAATGATGACTCTTAGGTAGTTTTTGAGCTTCCTTGGTAATCAGGGTTTCTAAGTAACTCTTGATATGGGTACAGTGCGACTGACTCTCATAAAATTTACATGTCACCATTTTCTCATCAAAAATAAAGTTTTGAGCATAAGGAAAGGAGGCTTGCACATCACCAATCTCCCCATATTTGGGTCTGCCTTCATGAGATACCTTGTTGAGAAATGCATTTTTGGGGTTCTGGAGTTCTTGAATTAAGGTGTGAGCTTGGATTTCAATTGGCTGATCATAGTTCTCTTCAATAGTAATTTCCACAGTATTATCTGCTAGAAACACATTACCTTCTACATATTGGGAGGAAACAGTGCTGTTAGTATCTATCATTCTAACATGAATCCTAGGTTTGCATGTATAACCTTCTAATGCTTTTACCACATATATTTGGTTATAGCTTGGTTTTAAATACCAATGAAAGAATAAACATGATTGACTATCTATGATCCAGCAAATACTTCCAAAGTCACCAGCAATACAATCTGTTATCCCAGGCCAACTCTTTGATTCCTCAGTAATTAGGTTAACCCTTATGTCCATACCCAGGTATCCATTTTCACTTTGAGTTGAAATAACTTTATTTTGAAAACAGATATTGTTCTATAAAGCCGATTCCCCATACTTTCATTTGTTATGAGTTGATTCATCACAGTTTTTGGTAATTGGTTAACTATTTGGTTAAAATTGGCTTTGGAGTTGATTTTGGCATTGTTCAATACCTGGGCCAGGTACCCAATAGTCTATTTCACAAAATTCATGTAGAAAAATACAGTTTTTTATATAAATACATTGAAATAAATGCAAATTATTAAATAAATAATGCTTTAATACTTAATTTTCATCAGTAAGAATAATTTATTAGTATTAAAGGAACAACCACATAAATAGAATGCAAGTAGCTGAGATGTGAATGATACAGTGCATGAGTGGGATTTTGATAGCTGATGGAATTGGAATTAAGTATGTTAGATGGGTCTACGTCAATTTGACACATGACAATTTGGCATATGGCAATTTGGTGTAGTCAATTTGGCGTACGACAATTTGGCATACATTCAAATTTGGCGTATGACAATTTGGCATACATACCGATCTCTTGGGTGCCCAAATTTGTTCAAAATTGCAACGGTCATAACAACAGTCATTGCAGGGTAATAGAACAATGAATGCCTACCATAACTGTTATAGGGCCCTAATGACCTCTGAAGTCGATGGGCCCTCATGACCTTTGAGGTCAATGGGCCCTAAAACACAAACAAACCCAACTGTGTTATATGGGCCCGTTGCAATGACTGTTATGACCATGTGTGGATCTAGGATGGGGTTTTTGGGGTTGCAACCCCTCCCATGCACGTATAAACTTATTTGCCTAATATATGAGGTTTAGCTCAATCCCCTCCCCTCCCTGACAAAAACCCTGGATCTGCCACTGGTTATGACAGTTGCAATTTTGAACAAATGTGTGCACCCAAGAGATCGGTATGTATGCCAAATTTGTATGTACGCCAAATTGTCATACACCAAATGTTCCGTACGCCAAATTGTCATATGCCAAATGTGTATGTACGCCAAATTGTCATGCGCCAAATTGACGTGATCCCATATTAGATGTAGCTTGTGGGTGAGGGACATCGTGGAAAATAATAAGAGAGAGTATATTTAGCTGGAATGAATATCCAAAGAAGCAGAGGAGGAGCTCATTAGGTACGTTATGGGAATGCAGGTGGAAGCACCCAAGGTAGGAGACAACCAAAAGCAGACGTTGGTGCAGTAGTGTATGGGTGTGAATGGGGACCTGGTGGTAGATAGTTGGAAGCAGAGGGATGCAACCCACAAACGTGACCCTGCCCCAGGCAGGGAAAGGGTATGATGATGAATGGATGCCTATGGTATGGCCATGTATTGTGAAGAAGAAAGAAGAAGGGTAGAGAGAATCAAAACAAACTTGGGACTAGTTTGGAGCTAGGCAGGAGTGGAGAGCTAGAACCAATGGCAGATCCAAGGGTGGATCAGGGTGGAGAACTTCAAAATGTGTGCCCCAAATATTTTTAAATATTTAGAATCCCTTGGTATACATCTAGCTAGCAATTACAATAGGTCCTCTGCTGCCTCTCAGTGTCCTATGTCTGTGATTTAGCAGACTGGATTGGACAGCAACTATTGGACTGGCAGTATAGAAATGGGGATAGCAATGGGAAAAGGCATCATCAGATACAAAATTGAATAATGCATCAGATGAAATATGTGCCCCATTGAGGCATGGAAGGGGAGCAATTGCTGCATTGCTCCCCTTGGATCTGCCTCTGGCTAGAACCCACTGACCCAATCCTGCCGCAGGTGGAATAAGGATATGATGATTCTAATTCTAATATTATACACTGCAAGCAGCCTTTTTGGCCAATATGGCAGTGGACAGACTAACTCTCAATCCTACTTATGATAACATAATACTCCTAAAACCCTAAGCTATAATTCAGGACCCTCCCCTAATACAATACCAGCTATTGTTGGATTTCCTTGGATGAAGCCCTCCACCTTATCCTCACCAAGGCTATTCCATTGTCGAATGACTCTTGGCAAAAATGACCAGTAGTATGAGTCTGTCTGTGCCCTAACCTCTTTCAATTTATATGGATGATCCTTTCTGCCTTTATACTTTAAGTACTATTCTTGCTGCCCTCCTTTAGATCCTTTCAACCTCCCAAGATAAGTCCTGCCTGAAGGGGAACCAAATTGGACTGCCATACTCCAAAATTGGGCATACCATAGAAATATATGCTGTTTCCTTTACCTCTTTTGTGCTATCTCTAAGGACCCTATTAATGAGATGGAGGAATAGACCAGCCCTCCCAATCACTTTACCAACGTGATCCTTCCAATTACCCTCACTATTTAAGATAATACCCAGATGTTTATGGGTTACAACCCTATCAACCCTAACTCCACCTATGTTATAATCAAAATCATGTTGCTGTCTAGATCTGGAAATTGTTAGGATCCTACATTTCCTCAAGTTTAATGGCAATTCCCATTTTACACACCAATTGTAAATCCTATCTAGATCCTGTTGTAATTGCACACAAGATGATAACCCATCATCTAATACCTGAGCAGCACATGTGTCATCTGCAAATAGTTCAAGGAAGGAATCAATATCAAGCCCCATGTTGTTCACATAGAGAATGTACAACAAACGACCCAATACACTCCCCTGAGGGACCCATGATGTGACCGGTTTCCACTGAGATGCATTACCCTTGAAAATCACTCTCTGTTTTCTATCAAGCAGATAGGACCTTACCCATTGAGCAACATTTCTATGTATCCCTAATTAGGACATTTTAGAGACCAGCTTATCATGGGGCACCATGACAAAAGCCTGTTCAAAGTCCAAGAATACAATATCAACCTGCTTTCTGCTATCTAAAGCCTTTTGAACATGATTCATCAAGCAAGTCATTTGGGTGTTGCATGACCTGCCTTTCCTAAACCCAAGTTGGTTATTTCTAAGGATGCCCTTCCTTTCCAGATATCCCATTAAACTGGTCTATAGCACTTAGGGTCTGTCATGTCCCCAGACTTGAAAATGGGCACCACATTTGCCAGTTTCCATGATGCTGGAACAATGCTTGTGGCTAATGACTTTTTAAAAATTTCTACCAAGTAACAGCTAATAATCCCAGGAAGCCATTGCAGAATAAATGGTGAAACACCATCAGGGCCCATGGCCTTATATACTGGTAATTTACTCAGTAGCTGCTCAATTCCTGCCCTAGTGATAATAACTTCATCCATTCCTCCTGGCAAAACCCTAACAAATTCTGGCTGGGAGTTGTTTCTACTGGTTGCAAAGCATTTTGCAAATGTATTATTAAAAACGTTGGCAATCATGAGACTATCCTTGACTAAATTTCCTGACCCATCCTTAACCACTGTATCCCTATCTCCCTCCTTCCTACACCTCTTTATATATCCCCAGAATGCCTTTGGATTTTATTTAAGCCTATCTCCCAAAATGTTCTCATGAAAGTTCTTGTAAGCTTCCTTTATGAACCCTTTAACCATTTTGCAGGCCCCCATATAGACCGCCTCACTATTGACGTCCCTCCCTCTCCTAAGTACATTCTTAGCCTTCACCTCTTTAGTATACCATTCTGGAACAGAGTTTTTCCTTATAATCTTGGTGGGGACAGCTAGTTGTGTACCCTCTTCTAATAGGGCTAGGAATCTATTCCAAGATTCCTCAACGCCACAGGTATTAGCAATGATGTAAAAATCATTTAATTCACATTCCAGATAAGACTTGAAATACTCCCAATTAGCCTTATTATATTGGTATGCCACCCTCATTCCTGCCACCCGTCTAGGTAACCTTTTCACTATCTCCACCTTAACCACTGCATGATCACTAATTCCTTCAATACACTCTACATTATTTATAGAGTAGGGCACATTTGTGAATACTAAATCTAAAATTCCCCCTTTCTCGTGTGTAGTCATGGTCACAATCTGTTCCAATCCATTCAAGTACATTTGATCAAAAAAGAGATTTAGAGCCCCTGATAAACTTGAATATGTATTGGGCTGCATACTATCCCAATCCAACCCTGGTAAATTGAAGTCCCCACCAAGAATTATCATTGGGACCTTTTTTCTTTGATGCAGAAGCTCTAGCGATTGTGATAGTCTGATCAGTGGTTGTGGATCATCACCAGGAGGACGATAGAACCCGACAACATAAATCCCCCCACCACAAGAGTCAGCAACACGACAACATAGCATTTCACAATCTTCTTCATAACTCAATTCCCTAGAGCTTTCGAGGATTTATCTATGGCCAAAAAGACTCCACCCCCTCTACCTGTTTCCCTATCTTTTCTGTAAACTATATACTTGTCTGCAAAAATCTCTGGTGATTTAACATCTCCCCTCAACCAGGATTCAGTACCGATTATGATATCGGCATCTGATGTTGCAGCCAGGGCATTGAACTCAACCACTTTATTTACTATGCATCTGCAAGTTAACCACAAGCAAAGTCAATGGGTTAGTTACTGCTGGAAGCCTACCTACCCCTTCCTTATTACTACCTAGTAGCCCTTTCCTATGAAAATTGTGTTTTAGCCTGGAATGAGATGACCTGGTACCTTTCCTAAAATATCAGCAATAAACTCATTAAATTTTGTACCTATCCTCAAAGCAGCCTTTGCATTGAAATGAAATCCATCCATAGCAAACCTCTGCTGGAGATCTGAGAGACAAGTCCTATAATCAAGTAGTTTTGCCCCAATAGCTCTACCTTCTGAGAATCATTTATCCATTTGGCCTTAGCTGTAGTTAGTGTCAACTACCCCCTGTGACTTCCTCCACATCCCCTTCAACCCCCTTAAAAATCGTTAACTACCCCCTGCAACTTCCCCCAGTATACCCCTCAACCCCACTCAAACTGTCAGCTACCCCCTGTGGTTTCCCCCCGTATATCCCTCAAAAAAGCCAGAAACTTAAATAAATAAATTAACTGCCTACCCCCACACTCCATAACTTACCCCAATTTAAAAATCACCATAAATCTCAAGCAATTTAGAACATTGAAAACCCCACCAAAATTGTTAGGATTATTAAATTAACTCAAAAAGAATGTCAAGCCCATAATAGCCCTCTAAATTAAGAATTATTGTCCAGACGACTCCTAGTCTATACAGATCAAATAAGAATTATGGTTTTTTCACGTTTCCATCCAAGATAAATGGCCACCCTGATAACAATCAATTTGAGCGGAGTTCATAGAAAACATCTGCCCCATTTTAAGTATCAGCCACATTGTATACAAAGCCCTATCCTTATATTCTTTGAAAATTATATATTATTATTCTATCATCCAAGATAAATGGCCAGCCTGATAAAAAATCAATTAAGGAGGGTCAAAAACCTTTAATAGAAAGCAGCTGCAAACCACCCCAAATTAAAAAACCCCTCCCTGAAACCAATGGAAGAGGAATACAGGGACAAAAAAATGAGAGCCAGAGGATTCATATTCATTCCTTTGAGAGAGAGAAAGAGGAACGTTACCCAGAGAAACACACAGACAGAGAAAGAAAGAAAGAGGAACGTTTGCAAGAGGAGATGCTGGCAAAGAGAAGATCCAATGTCAGAAGTGATGCCAATATACAAAGGAGCACTGAACATTAATCCAAACTGGATAAGAGTTCCACATCAAGTACCAGCCCTAGGAGGATGCCACTCCAGAAGATTCTGAAGAAGACCACTTGTGCCAACCCTGGACATCTACTATAGGAAGGAAGATTCAACAGGACGATCCTGGAACCAACAGTACCAGCAGGCAGATAAGAATACTCTGTTGATTTTTATTTAGGGTTTCCTGTATTAAAAAGCGATTGTGTTTTGAGCATGCATATTAGGGTTGAATATTTTTTGGCCAATTGATAGCGTTTTTAGTAGGAACCAATTTAGGTTTACTTATT
>JAAFCE010005724.1:1917853-1931482 GCA_013389805.1 Trigoniulus corallinus
GGGGGGGACAGATGTCCCTGGCTGCAGAAGGAAGGGGGCAAAAAATGTACAGCAAAAATGTGCTTAGTGGGTGCCAAAGGGCACAGATTTTGGTCTTTGTCCCCAGGTGCAGAATACCCTCAGCCTACCTTGGTATGCCACTGGGGTTAAGATATGTTTACAAAGCCACCATAGTGACAACTGCATTGAAATTAATGCAGTTGAGGTATGAAATATTATTACCATTCCTGGAAGTGGTTTATTTCACCTTTGCCAGTATTTAGGATTGCCTTTAGCAGATTTACCTGGACAGTCTAGGGTTAATAAGAATTAAAGGGAGAATTGAGTTTGGGAAATTCTCTGAAGGGGACCAATAGTAATAAAGGGGGACTGCAGATCCACATATCTGTTAACCAGTTAACTGTTTATGACGAGTATATTCATCATGAAAAAATGGTAAAATTTTGTGTTGTGACGAATATATTCGTCATTCACCCTTGGCAGTGAATTTTGCAAGTTTGGTTAAAAGTAAAATATATTCATAAACTACATGAAGTTTGGAATATTTTGAGGCCATGTCAAAATAAAAAGGAGTTAATAAAATTTTATAACTAATTATTGTAGAAAAACATATGGTATGTATTAGTCTTTGAAAATGTATCCTTGTATTTTTTTAGTCATAACTGAAGCAATAATGGTTTCATATACAGGTAGTCATCGACTTATGACCTATGCAACTTACGACTGTTCGACTTTATGACCAGTTTGGACAGCTGGTGTTGGTCAGCTGATGACCCATTGACAATCAGCAGTGATGAAAATTAATAATATTTTGGTACTGTATTTTTGAAACAAATCATCATCATCATCATCACACCCTTCTCCAGCCCGTGACTGGGTCGGGTCTGTGGGTTCCAATCCACTACCACTGCCTGTCTGCATCTTGGTCAATCGGCCAGGGGCGCATAAGTGGTTATGCCTCCTAGGGTGACTGTAAGTGGACCGGCAGTCACCCCGATGCCAACGGTCCGGTACTCAGGGATTATGCCACCCTAACGGTATCCTGCCCGAGGAAACTCGGCGACCCGAATGGGCGTCCCCTCGTTGGGCTCTGTGGTGGGTAAGACCTGCGGGCAGTGAAAACATAATTATCTAAAATTATGGCAAATATAACCCAGAGGCTGGGGGCCTCTACAAATAACCCCACCCCTCCCCCTTCTTTACTTTTACTGACTTGTGTTGAGCCGGAAGATGGCGGACTCGGTCCCACCCAATTGAGTGGGCCAGCTGCCACTGAGCTGATGGAGACATGTACTGCTCCAACAAAGAGGCCATGTTCCCCCAGTAAGCCAACTGGATCAGGGAACGAACCTTGACGTCTATGGCATCGGCACCTGCCCTTAACAAGAGGCAACGACCTCTTAGCCTTAAGGTGCAGGGTTCCACCGCCGATGCAAAGCATGTTCCTGCATCTAAGATTTTAGGTGCAGTCCAACAACCATCCATACCTTCTTCCTATCCTCCCCGGTTTATTTCCATCTCTGGAAAGGATGGTGCAGCCTTGGGGAAGGCGTCGCCCTTCCTTATCGCCAAAGCCATCAAGGGCATTGCCGATGATGTGACCTCGGTCAAGAAACTGCGCAATGGCACCTTGTTGGTGGAGGCATCTGCCCCCCACCAGACTGAAGCATTATTAAAAATGCGAAAGCTCGGTGACATCCCCATTGTGGTGGAACCCCATCGCACCTTAAACACCAGTAGAGGTGTGGTGCGGTGCCCTGACCTACGCAGGGAATCAGAAGAGCAAATAGCGGAGGAGCTAAGGGACCAGGGTGTAGTGGCTGTCTGCCACACCTTGGTCCGACGGGATGGAGAATCCCGCCCATCTGACACCTTGGTGCTGACCTTTGGTAGGCCCAAGGTGCCGGAGTACATCATGGCTGGCTACCTCCGCTTGCCTGTCCATGCCTTCATCCCGAGCCCGCTTTGGTGCTTCAGGCGCCAGCGATATGGCCATGGACAGAATTCGTGTTCTGCCAAGGCCATGTGTGGCACTTGTGGACTGGGTGACCACTCCCCTGAGCCATGTAAGACTGCACCTCTCTGCATAAACTGTAAGGGCAACCACCCCGCCTCTTCTCCGGATTGCCCCACTTGGCTGCAGGAACGCATGATCCAGGAGCTGCGTGTCCAGAAGGGTATCAGTGTTCTGGATGCATGGCGGCTGCAAGCCTTGCCAGGGAACCCCAGTCGTGGGGTGTCCTATGCAGGTGCTGCCAAGGCAGCTGCTGTGACATCTGTCTGCACCCAGACGGACACACTACCTCAGCTCCCCCCTCTCATCCGTTTGACGCCCTCTCTAGCCTGCGGGGTCCATGGGGTGCCGGTCTGTGCAAGCATTGGCTGCCAGACGGACCCCGTCTCCATTTCCATGGCTTCTTCCGGCTCCACCGCCGCCTCTGGCCCATGCATCGGCCCCCTAATAATGGCGGTGCCAGCTGCTTTGGAGGCCCCAGATGCCACTCATCAAAGACAGGCATCTCCATTAAAGGCCTCCCTCCCTGTCCCAGCCCAGCCAACCTCCTCCACGGAGGGGGCGGTGGGTGTGACATGAGGAAAGATAGTAGGGACACCCCCCACTACTGCCGTGGGCCATGTGTCCTTGGTTCGTCCACCCAAGCTCTCTGGCCAACGGCAGAGAGCACGGGGTGGTTTCATGCCCAACGTGGGGCAAAATGGGGATTCCTCCTTCGAGATGGAGGAGGACGAACCAATTGAAGGCGTCCCTCCTTTTTCTGCAGTGGGACGGAGAAAAGGGAGGAATAGATACAAGCCGCCTAAGTCCACTTGATGGTAAATTTCCTACAATGGAACTGTCGAGGATTTTCCCACAAGAGGGACGAGATCAAACTGATGATCTCGAGGCACAACCCCATCTGCATCTCCCTCCAGAAGATACTGTATCGAAGTGATACCCCCATGTCGTTACAGGGGTACACTGTATATGCAGACACCCGGCAGCAAGGAAGCCACCCTGTGGGAGGGGTGGCTATCCTTATCCGGAATGGGTGCATGCATGTGCCAGTGGCTCTGCAGACGCCTCTACAAGCAGTGGCGGTCTCATTGCAACTGGCTGTGCCCACCACTCTATGTTTCCTCTACATGCCACTTGGGATTGATATCCTATGGGCAGACCTCAACTCCCTCAGCGCCCAGCTTCCAAGACCCTTCTTGATTATGGGTGATTTTAATGCCCATAATCCCCAATGGGGCTCGGACAGTCACAATCCCCGAGGGCGACTTGTGGAACAATGGGTGTCACACAATGGCCTCATTGTTCTCAATACAGGTGCCCCCACACATATGATGACTGCCACTGGTAGCCTGTCATGCATAGACCTTTCCATCTGCTTTCCTGGGTTGGCACCAGGTTTGCAGTGGGAGGTCTTGTCAGACCCTTGTGGAAGTGATCACTTCCCATCAAGATTAGCAGTGGAGATGGGGCATTACCCCAGCACCCACCATGGTGGTGTCTGCGTCGGGCGGACTGGGAGGAGTTCGCCCGCCGCATCTACTTTCACCCACTGTGTGATTTTGATGGGGTAAACGACCTAGTGAGTCACTTCACAGAAGTGGTGGTCGGGGTGGCATTGGCATCCATCCCCCAGAGCTCGTGTATCCCACCACGAGCACGGGTGCCATGGTGGACGGAGGATTGTCGGAGTGCGATTCGGCCTCACCGACGAGCCCTTCGCTGCTTCCAATCTCGTCCTACCGACGCCAATTGCATCGACTATATCCGAGCCCGGGCATATGCACGACGGGTGATCAGGGAGGCCAAGCGCTCCTCATGGAGTCAGTACGTCTCCTCACTTACCCATCACACGCCCTCCAAGAAAGTCTGGGAAACGCTGAGGAAGATCCAAGGCAGATATTTACCATCATGTGGCTCAGGTCTCCTTGTACAAGGAAGACATTGCCTTCTGCCGTGTGAGGTGGCTGAGGAACTGGGAAGGACGTTTGCAGCCGTCTCCAGTTCCCAGCACTACACGGCAGCATTTATGCAGTCTAAAGACGCTGCAGAACGCCACCCACTTAATTTTGCTGGGGGTGTCGCAGAGGGGTATAACAATCCATTTACCCCTTGGGAGCTGCAGGCAGCTCTAGCGGGAGCCAGGGATACTGCCCCTGGACCAGATAACATCCACTATCAAATGCTACGACACCTACCAGAGAAAGGCGTTATATACCTCCTTGAGGTATTAAACTATATTTGGCAGCAGCATGAAATCCCTGCAGGTTGGCGAGAGGCTACTATCATCCCACTGCAAAAACCTGGGAAGGATGGTAGCCTTCCAGAAAATTACAGACCCATTTCATTGACAAGCTGTCTTTGCAAAACCATGGAACGCATGGTGAATTGGCGCCTGGTGTGGTATCTGGAACGGCACAACCTTCTGGCCAATGCCCAATGTGGCTTCCGTGCGGGCAGGTCTTCGGTGGATCATCTGATCTCACTGGAGACTGCAGTACGTGAGGCCTTTCTCCACAGACAGCACTTAGTGGCTGTCTTCTTTGATGTGGAGAAGGCATATGATACCACATGGCGCCATGGTATACTGGAGACCTTGCACCAGTGGGGGCTCAGGGGTAATCTACCCCTCTTCCTCCATAGCTTTTTGTCTGAACGGACCTTCAGAGTGCATGTGGGTAACACCTACTCCTCGGCCTTCCTGCAGGAGAATGGTGTCCCACAGGGGAGCGTCTTGAGTGTGACGCTCTTTGCTGTTGCAGTGAATGGCCTACCATCCTCCATTCACCCCCCGGTAAAGTCGTCCCTCTTTGTGGACGACTTTTCTATCAGGTACAGGGCTGCCACGATGCACAGCATTGAGCGTCAGCTGCAACTGTCACTCAATAGTGCCAACGAGTTTGCCACTTCACGTGGCTATAAGTTCTCCTCTGAAAAAACAATGGTCATGCACTTCTGTTATAAGCGAGGGCTCCACCCTGAGCCTCAGCTTACTTTGAATGGCCGCCTCCTCCCAGTTGTAGAGGCGGCCCGATTTCTCGGTCTCCGTTTTGACAGCCATCTGACATGGGTCCCGCACTTGAAGGAGCTGAAGGCTAAGTGCCTTCGGTCCCTGAATATTCTGCTGTGCCTGCAGGGAACTGGTTTTGGGGCAGATCGAACGGTGATGCTACGACTCTACCAGTCACTCGTTCGATCCCGTCTCGATTATGGCTGCAGCGTATATGGCCTGGCCGCTCCATCTACTCTCCGGATGCTGGACAGTGTTCATCACGCTGGCATCCGGGTGTCCATTGGGGCGTTCCGCACAAGTCCAGTACTAAGCCTTTATGCTGAGACTGGTGAACCACCACTGACTGTGTGGCGGCAGTATCTTGCAGCTGCATATATTTTGCGGCTGAAAGGTCAGCCACAGCACCCTACAAACCTGGCCGTCTTTAGTAATAACTATGAGACGGCCATTTGACCGCCGCCCGGGGGTTCCCCCTCCATTCGGTGTGCGGTGGCTGGATGGTCTTACCGGCCTGGGTGTGACTCTGCCTAGGGTGCAGCCTGTACTGCCGGCTTCTGTGCCACCCTGGACAGTGCCAGAGCCAAGTTTCGATTTATTGCTTGCAGCCTTACCCAAAACCAGTACCGATAGGTCAGTAAACCAACAAGAGTTTGGACGCCTCTCTTGGACCTATCGAGGCCATGTTTTTATTTACACGGATGGGTCGAAGGATGGCTCCTCAGTGGGTTGGTCAGTCTTTACAACTGGTCATCTCATAGGGGGCCGCCTTCCAGGCGTCGCCAGTGTCTTCACTGCAGAACTCACAGCTCTGCACAGGGCTCTGGAGCTCATCCAAGTATTGAATGAGAGACACTTTGTTATTGCAACTGACTCCTTATGCTCCCTTCAGCTGTTGCACACCCTATATGGCAGACATGCCATCGTCCAGGGTGTGCACAGGTTGCTGCTTGTGATTCGTAAGCAGGGCAAGACAGTGTTATTCATGTGGGTCCTGGGGCATGTTGGCATCATGGGCAATGAGAGGGCGGATGCCCATGCCCATCAGGTGGCCCACTTGCCAGATATACCTAACACTGCTGTCCCCTCCTCTGATGCACTCCCGATGGTGTGGCGGGCCATCCATGAACAATGGCGGGCCCAGTTGTTTGCGGAGACCACCAACAAACTCTGCACACTGAAGGACACCCCAGAGCACGGGGGGTCCTCGTGCCACCAGTCGTGGAGGGAGGAGGTTGTGCTTGCTTGGCTTCGGATCAGTCACACGTTCCTCACCCACTCCTACATTTTACGGGGTGAGGACCAACGATGGTGTGACTTCTGTTGGGAGCCTCTCACAGTGGCACACATCTTTAGTCACTGAGAGATACCGTGAAATGAGATACCGTCTGGGAGTCAGTCGTGAGCTCTCCACCTCACTTGGGGATAACCCTCAGGGGGTGGAGAGCTCGCTTAAATTTGTGAAAGAGGCTGGCCTCTTTCACCAAATCTGACATATTTATAGTATTCTTGTATTGTTATGGCTTTTGCCTTTTTATGTCTGTGTTGGTTTTGGCTTTTGCCTTTTTATGTCTGTGTTGGTTTTTGCTTTTGCCTTTTTATCTCTGTGTTGGTTTTGGCTTTTGCCACTTTTACTGTTGTGTCCTTATTGGCTTTTGCCACTTTTATTGTTTTGTCTGTTTGGGCTTTTGCCACTTTTATTGTTTTGTCTGTTTTGGCTTTTGCCACTTTTATTGTTATGTCTGTTTAGGCTTTTGCTGCTTTTATTGTTATTTCTGTTTTGGCTTTTGCTGCTTTTATTATTATGTCTGTTTTGGCTTTTGCCGCTGTTATTTTTAATGTCTGTTTTGGATTTTTCCTGTACTTATATACTATATTTAATTGGCTAATTGCCTTTTTTATTTTTATTAGTTTTAGTGGGCTTTTGCCCTTATTTATTGCCATCATGGTGGGCTGGCCATTTACACCCCCACCATGGTGATTGTCTCTCTGGGCCCTAATGTCCATTGTAGTCGATGGGCCCTGAAACAAAAACAAACAATGCAACAAGGCCCCCCCCATCCACCATACAAACAACCATGTCCTTTTGTACTACCTGTTCCCAGTTGGACTGGTATTGCAGTGTTTTAATGGCATAAAATATACAATAATAATGTAAGAGAAGTATGATAAAATATGACTTAAAGGTTTATATAACATCGTTTCACAGTGCAGTATAATACTAGAAACATCAAGGTGCAGGTGGGTGTGCATCAAGAGTCAACACTTAGCCCACACTTATTCACTCTAGTCATGGCTGAGCTGCTGACAGGAGTAGGGGAATGGGCCCCTCAGTGCTTAATATTTGCCAAAGATGTGGGAAAGCTTGCAGAGTCCAATGAGGACGCACAAGGCCTACAAGACGAGGGTGCCACAAGAGGTGCTACAATAGGAGGCACAAGGCCGACAAGCCTACAACCAGGCCCCCATACAGGGTAGATGGGGTTAAGGATTGGAACCTGCAGACCCAACCCAGCCACAGGCTTGAGAAGGGTGTGATGATGATGATGATGATGATGATTTCACAGTACAGTACTGTACAACATTGTCGACTCATGGAACCCTTAGAACTATGTTTTGGGGAACCCCACCCCAGTTTTAGAAAAGTATGTCTTGCCACTACTAATGTATCACCTATGAATTTTTATTTTGACTCGTGGAACCCCTAGAGGTGTACTGCAGAACTCTGGGGTTCTGTGGAACAGTTTGAAGACCACTGTTTTATAGCCTACTCAACTTAAAACTAAATCCTGTGACAACTGTTGTATCAGAACCAATTGTGGTCATGAGTCGACGACTACCTGTATTGTGTAAGGCTAGACTATGCAATAAGTGACATACCTGGTGATAAACATGGGATGAGGATCCTTTTGTTCCCCATTTGCCTGCATTCTGTATCCGCCTGTTTCATGGCTCATGTGTGGGGTTCAAGATTTAGTTATCATCAAATTAGGGTCATGGGCTACTAACCTGCCATGATATTTCCCATGCAACTTACTCTGGACAATTTACATTTGATGTTTTTGGGTCCTATTTATGTTAATATTAGCAAATGAATAAATGTACATGAAATAAATTGCAAAATCAAAATTATAAAAGTCATTTCATTGCAACCTAATATATCAAACATACTCTGGGTATGACGAATATATTCATCATCACTCAATTTGTTTGATGCACACAGGGGACACATTTTCTAACAAGGCCGAAACAGTTAACTGGTTAATTGATAGTGCTCATGAAAGACTGTTATCTGCTGGTTTGAGCTGTACACTCGCTCACATAAGAGGACAGTACTGGGTGATAAGAGCTAGGCAGTTAATTAAGCCAAAAATATGAGCATGCAAAGTTTGCATGAGAAGTAAAGTCAAACCAGTGACTCAGTCAACAGGTTCACTGCCTCAATATAGAATTTCACTTTTCCCTTCTTTAACCATCACAGGCATAGATTTGGCAAGACCACTACTTACAAAAGAAGGTAAAACTACCAAAATATCATTCTGTACATTGCATTGTTCACATGTGCTAACACAAGAGCACTGCATTTGGAACTTGTAGGTTTTTTTTTAGCTGCAGCATTTATGTTAGCTTTCAGAAGGTTTACTGCAAGATGAGGATTGGTGAAAACAATGTACTCTGATAATGGAAAGCCTTTCAAGAGAAAAACCTTGGCATGGTGGAAACCTTGGCATGGAGCTGGAACTTTAAACCTGATCTCACGCTATTTTTGCTGCTTCTATTGTGCCTCAGTGCAGCATGTGTGTCATCTGCATAGATGCTGTGCTGGAGCTGAGTGCCAAAATTTCCCTGCAGTAGGGAAATTGATTTTTAATTAGTTATTTTTTAATTATTTATATCTATATTTTTATCTTATTGCTGTCATTTCATTGATGGCATGCAGTCCTAGGTCTATTTCTTTGTGTAGTCTGTGTGTAGTGTACTGCTAGGTGAGTGTGAGACCTCTGCTAACCTGGCAATGATAAAATTATTGATAAGGGTTTCCTGTGGGGTAGGACAGCACCCCACACAGGTAGCCCTCCTACTATTGCTGCAGATTCTGGACATCTGACTGGGGTCAAAAAATCAGGCTGAGATTAGGGACTTCGAATGTGAGGACCCTTACATTGAAAACTGGGAAATTAGTGGACACCCTCAAGCACAGACACATTAGCATTGCATTCCTCCAGGAGACCAGGTGGATGGGAAACGTCCTCAAGAAGGCCTGGGTGACACAGCCAAAGCTGATTTTTGGAGTAACTTTGATGAAGTAGTACAGCCAGTAAACAGCACAATTAGGGCAAGGAAATGAACACCTGATTATCAGGGGTAACTTTAATGCCCATGTGGGCATGGTTGTTGTGGGATATGAGGAGGTGCATGAAGGATGGACATTTGAGATAATCAACCATGAAGGGCAAACGTCATTGAGACAACAAGCATTCATGGCCTTGCATTAGCCAATACAAGGTTCAAGAAGAGGGAAAAGCACCTAATCACTTTCCAGTCACCACAGGGGAGGTCCCACATAAGCTTCTTAATGATTAGGCAACAACACAGGGCTGAGATCCAAGATTGCTGGGCACTACCCAGTGAGGATTTTCAGAAGGAGAGGCCATAAGCTGCTCGTGATGGAATTCTTAATGAGGGGGTGGTTAGGAAACATGAAACGTCAGTGAAATGGGTAGGAAAGAAAGTAGTTTTTAGCCAGGCCAAGAACACAGATAGAAGTAGTAAGGATGTTACCAGGGCCTGAATGGTCAAGGATACCAATGGTAGGGTCCTGTTCCAACCAGTGGATGCAATCAAAAGATGGGAGAAGCACTACCACAGATTCTTAAATGCTGCCACAGGTGCAATGGTCACAGACAGCGATCCATGCACTTCACAGGCAGTGGATATCATGAGTGAGGATGAAATCCTCAAAGCCCTTCAAAAGATGGAAGGTCAAAAAGGCAGTAGGCCCAGATATGATCCTGTGGTGCAATAGTTTCGAAGTTTAGGATCATTGTTTAGGATTTTCCAGAGAAATGGGGAAATAGATTCTGACATGAACCACAGGATTAATGCCAGATGGCTGAAGTGGAGACAGGCAAGTGGGTTTTTGTGTGACCACCAGGTCCCAATAAAGTTGAAGGGCAAAGTTTACAGAACTGTCCCACAGTGGAGTATTTACTTCCAAAACAGCAGCAAAAATACTTCTTCCATTTCATGAGTCTTAAAAGGATCTAAAACTGATTTAAGTAATTATTTAATGTTTTGTACATATATGTTAACAGAAAAAATTTGGTTTTGCAATGTATCTTGAAACAAAAAAGGTGCAAAAATCATTGCTTAATAATCTGACTGAAAACGTAAATATCAGATAGAAATGAAAACCAAATGTCTGAATTGTCACAATGTCTGTTCCTCATTATTAATCTGTGTCCCCCTCTGCTGCTTTCTGCTGTTATAATATGCAATGGTCCTGCCAGTAGAAGTTCCATAGCTTGTTGGAGCAGAGAAATGCATTGGACACACCAATTCTCGTCTGATCACTGAGGTTAAGCAGTGCAACCCCAGCTAGTACTGACATGGGAGGCCACTTAGGAAACTGGGTACTGCTAATACCCAAAAATCGTCACATTAGTGTAGAGTCTGTGCAGTCTCTGCATAACAACTATGCTGTTGATGGGGCGGTAATGACCTTTCAGTTGAAGGACCCTAAAACAAAACAAAACAAACTCCATAGCTTCTTTTTAAAATGGCATTCTAGTCTTCCATTGTCTTGGTCTTGAACAGCTTAAATATGGATCAGAGCTGAGCCAGGGTCTGTTTAAAACGTCTCTATTGCAAGCCTCTCTTAAACTGTCTGGTGAAGTCCCACCTATATAACTGGAAATGCTTGTTTCTTGCTTTAGCAGCTTTCTCACATAGTTGCCCAATAGGTAGTTGTTAGAAGGAGGTCCTTCATTCCTGAAAATGGCCTAGTAACAACTGTTTAGGGCCATAAAACTACTTGAAAAAAAAATAAAACACTTGAATCTAACCCTTAGCTGTTGCCTCAATTTTTATAAAGATTACAAAAATAAAACACTTTCTATAAAGATAAAACACTCTCTATAAAAATAAAACCCAATTTCTGTAAAGATTAGAAAAATAAAACACTTAAACCAAACCCTGAGCTGATGCTCCAATTAAATAAAAGAATTTGAAATTAAAATACTTAAAACTAACCCTGAACTAATACCCTTTTTTAAAGAATGGCAAAGTAGAAAATTTAATAAAATTTTATTTGAAATCTAAATAATGCCACTGTAGTGAGCCAATAGAAAAATAAGGAATCCATCAACCAAGTATTCACTCCCCTTTATGCAAAATTAGAAATACACACAAAAAGCAGTGAAAATAGAGAGTATTACTGAGAGTAACACTGAGAATTAAGTGGAGTGGAATACTACAGAGATTACTGGGTCACAGTAGAATAAAAAAGTGAATAATTCTGTGTGAAACGATATGTGCAAATACATTTAAGAAAATAAATTCAATTAACTGTTCTGTGACATTTCTAAGTAGTGTTGCTGCTTAGATAATTTAGATATGCAGGATGCAGGATTTACCATGATTTTACATTTTAATATTTTATAATAATTTCCCAAACAGGCACTTGAAAATTAGGATTTTTTTTTAATTATTTTGATAATTTTTTAGTGAAAGTTCATCTCTTCATTAAAATAGTAAACATTATGTATTATCATTTGTAGCTGTTATGTTTCAAAACCACTTCATTAATTTAATATTTGTAATTAAATGTGGGGTCTCTGGTGACCCCATGCACCCAATTGTGTGATTTTTTCAATGCACCTACTTATGGGTTATACAAACCTCTTTAAAAAAAAGTGAGCTATAAACTTTAGTTTGCATTGCAGCCAAGGAAGATGGCAAAAATTAAAACTATATTAAACATAAACCTGAAACTAAATATTTTATACTACAGTACATACCTTCTTCTTAAAGATCCACAATGGCTGATTTTATAACTGAACTATAAACGCATAACTGATAACTGAACTATATAATGCATAACTGAACTATAAACGTATAACTGAACTATAACTGAACTATGAACTGAACCCATATATGGGTTTTTGAGATCAAATAAACAAAGCGGGAAAACAATGAACTTTGCAATGATAGTGCGGGGCACTGTGACTTTTAGGAGTCCTAAAATTAGCACAATGTGAGGCAATGATCATTATAAAGTGTGAAAATAATTTCAGCCATACCATTGGAGGGAATTTTTGTTAATGACTTTTGGCATGGTGTTTCTGAAAAATACTCAGCAGTGCATTGCTAGGGCCGCTATGCTGTATGGCTCAGAGTGTTGGGAGGTTAGGAAGAAACATGAAAGGCAAATGCAAGTGGCTGAGATGTGAACAGTGGGCGTCACTAGGGGGTGTGGGGAGTGTGAGCCACACTGGGTGACACCACTTGCAGCATGAGAAAAGGGGGTGACACCAAAGCAGAAGTGGCTTTTTTGGGAGAGGGGGTGACACCATGATGTCACTGTACTGGGTGATGCCAGCCCTAGCTATGCCACTGGATGTGAATGATGTGCAACATGTGTGGGGTGTCATGATTCAACATAATCCAAAACAATTACATTAGAGGTAGCTTGGGGCTGGGAGACATAGAATCAATGGTAGATAGTTTAAGTGGAGACATGCAAGTGGAGTCCTGGATGATAAGAGGGTCCCAATAATGTTAAAGGGAAGTTTTACATGGCGGTGGTTAGGCCAGCTATGATATATGCAGCAGTGTTGGGGGTAGTGAGGAAGAGCCATGTGAACTGAGATGCACAGGTTGTAGTACATGAGTGGGATGTTGAGAGCTGATAGAACTCGGAATAAGTATGTCAGAGGTGGCTTGGGGTGGGGCACATTGTGGGGAAATTTGAGGGAGAGTAGGCTGATGTAATATAGATATGTAATTAGAAGAGGGAAGGAGTAGTCCATTAGGTTCATTACACGAATGCAGGTGGTGGGAAGCTGTTGGGTCCTCAGGGGTTCCTGTGAATAAGTATTTTTGTCCTTGAATTTTTACCCCTGCCCAATGGTTTTTAGGTTCCTTTGTGGATGTACACAGAATAGTAATAATTTGGTTAGCTTCTCCTTGGAATAGGTGGCTGCCCCTGTGTATGGTTTTCCCTTCCTGTTTTTCTAATTCCCGTGGCAATTTATCACTTTAAAGCATAACAAATACCTATGCATGTATTTCTAAGAACAGAAATCAATGAATTTTATTAATATAACAATTAGGTAAAAGTGTAGTTTAACCCAAGGAATTATTTCGTCATTTGTAGCAGATGAAATGTGGCGCTTTGGTCGGTATAACTTCGTCAAATACTCGTACCAGGGCCAAGAACTTCATGAATTTATTTAATGAATATCTTTCTCGTTATTTTAACTGGAAGCTTTCGATTTATTTAATGATTTCGATTCATGAATTTATTTCTCGTTATTTTAACTGGAAGCTTTCGATTTATTTAATGATTTTGATTCATGAATTTCTCATTATTTTAACTGGAAGCTTT
>JAAFCE010005724.1:1934151-1958778 GCA_013389805.1 Trigoniulus corallinus
ATATATATATATATATATATATAGTGCTTGCATATATGTATATATATATATATGTAAATAGAATCATAAGAAAATAAACAATTCCTTTTCCACTCCCACATTAGCTAAGGTTTTCGATAAATATAACAGTATTGTGACAATCACAATTTCAAACAACCTGACAACAAAAGAAAGGTGACATCACTTCTACTCAAGAAAATGAAAATCATTAGCTATAAAATAATCATCAACAAAATTAAAAAATAATATAGTTATTTAGGGTTTGTTTTAGTATTTTTAATCTTCTATAGCTGAAAAATGAAAAAAAGTTTAAACATATCTGGAGTTTTTATTGATTGATGAGATGATGTTAAAGATGTAATAAAAGTTGGATGATGTTCTTTATTCCCTCATTTAATAAACTTTATTCACTATTAATAATAACTCCTTTTTATTCATAAAATTAAATAGTGCTTGCATCTGACCCATGGACAAATTCTTGGTTTTCTTTTGTGTTATTGTGACCCGTCTTCAAAATCGGTTCACCACCACTGGTATAGGATGTCCAAGATTGTAGTAACTAAAGAGGTATTAATCCAATGAGTTATACCAATGTAATGTAATAAAATGTCACCTCCAGGATAGAACTAGTGTCCATGGAAATCAGTTTGGGTTCATGCTAGGCAGGTCCACAATGGAACGAATCTTCATTCTGAGGCAGATGATAGAAAAGTATAGAGCCACTAAGAAGGATCTCCATACCATCTTTATCGACTTGGAGAAGGCTTTCCAGTGTTCCACAACAGGCATTATGTAAATGGGGGTAGAAAAAGGGTTTATTCGAATAGTTTAGGATATGTATGATGGTTCCATTCCACAGCCAGGGTAAGGACACCTTGGGGAAAATACTGGGGGCTCCCCAGTGAAGTGGGGGCACCAAGGTTCAGCACTCAAGTCCATACCTTTTTATTCTGGTTATGGACGAGCTACTGATGGGAGTAGGAGAATGGACCCCTCAATGCATGGCATTTGCTGACGAGCACCGTTCAACTGCAAACTGCAAGTAATTGACTGCCTTCTCATTGCAGGGCAATTCCTAGTTTCTGTGAAGTATTAACCCCCCCCCAAAAAAAGAATGGGTACCAGAGAGTTTTTGCTCATTGACAATCAGCACTGCACTTTGTTTTTAACTTCTTAACAATTTTCACAATTTTTCACGGCAACCTGGAACGAGTTACACAATACAACATAGAGATCTATGAGAAATTGTTCCCCACAACAAACACCCCTCATAATGAATGCATGGCTTGAACGAATTATGTTCATTAAGTGGGGTACCACTGTATTGGTGGTACCAAGGGTTGGTATTTGTCTGTCATGTATGTGCATGTGATATATTTTCCTATTGTTCAAATCTGGGAGTTCTATTTGCCTATATTGTTATGTGTTTGGTCTTTGGTATATTTGGGGTATTTTATTGAAGAACCTTTTGTTTAGGATACAGTGTGGATTGGTAAAGAATAAGTGCATTGTTTGCTTGGATTCTAATTCTTTCATTATTTATTGTTTTCTTCATTTTAAATTGTTTGTTGTTTGTTTTCTTCTTGCAGGTGTATGGTGGACTGGAATGTGGACATGCAATATTTGCAGGTAGGGTTGCAATTTTATTTTTTGGGTGTTTAGGGGCCTAACAAAGCACCTGGGGTAGGGGAGGCCAAATCAGACATGGGAGCAGGTTTTTCATAATGGGGTGAATGGGGACCTGGTGGGAGATAGGTGGGAGTGGATAGCTAGAACCCACAGACCTGACCCTGCCGCAGGTGGGATAAGGATACCATGATGAGGAAGCTACTACTTATTTACAATCTAAATGGTAGTATGTAGTGAAGTTAAATCCCTCTGTAGTAACTTTTTTATGATTTATTAGTTTTGTTGTGGTCATTTTTAAGGGAAATCAGTCATAGATACTGCTGTAATTACATTATAAAATAAATAGTTTAATTTTGTGTGAAAAAAGGGTTTCAAAATTTCATTAAAAGTTAATTTAGATAAGCTGCAATAGCTCAACCTTCTGCTTGCCTATCGCCACTTCATGATGACATCATGAAGAGGTTGTGAAGCCTTATATTTTGGGAGGCATTGCAAATGTCAAGGGCGTCCTCAACAAGCCTCAAAGGGGTCCTTTTCTAACATTTTGTTTTATGTTTTTGACTTTAAGAAACATTGCACAATATAAGAACCATGTTATTTCTGAAAAGAGAATTAAACAAAGAAAAAGAAAGGTCAATTTCTTTATAATCATCTTAAAATGAAAAGGGCATTTGATTATAGTATTCCAGCTGTAGGAATAAATGTCAGCCTGCTAAAAATGGAAGTTTGTGTTCAAAGGTAGTTCTTGTAAATCTCCATTAAAGTTGCTGCCAATAAGAAGAGTTAGGGAACCCCATGCAACCTATGGCTATATAGTAGCTGTAGGCCTACAGTATATAACATTTTGAATCAGAATTACTTCACATTGAATGTGTAACAATTCCTTCAACTTAATTTAATTTTAACTATGCAGTGAGAAAAATCTTCTGGTGCTCAATATCACAAATGCAAAGCCCAGCAAGACTCAAAGGTGAAAAAAATACAGTGGGTCTCTATTTAAATTCTTAAGATTAAATTCTTTTTGTGATGGTGATAGTACAGATGCATGTGTTGCAACAGCTGAATCTATATCTAATGTGACATCTCCAGCTAGTGGCACTAACAGCAGTGATCAGCAGTGTGATACATCTTCAGTTTCCAGGCCTGAGGAGATACTGAATACAAGGGAATTTTACAAACTAGAAGATCCTGGATTGTTGCCAGAAATATCTGATGAAATTCATGTCCAGATAGTAAAATGTGGGCCCCCTTCAACTAGCTCCTAAGAGATTTCCAGCTGATAGCAATGGCAGATGGGTTAATACTGGACACTACAAACAAAATTTGGCCAAAATTTGGCCTGCTGCACGTCGTCTCTTTAAGCGGGAGATCCGTGCTGCAAAAACTGCAATCCTCAATCCTAATGCCTGTTCCCGTTCCTTGTGGGCTTTCATTCGTCGTGGTCAGCAGCTGGATGTCCCCCTCCCTCACTCTGTGGCCAGTGCCATTCTTGATCGCCTGGTTTTGCCCTTCCCTGACCTTCTCCCCTCTTCTCCAGAATACCTCTTTACCCCTGTCCCCACTAACTCCTCCTCCCCCATTCTTTCTATGACAGCCCTCCTTATTACACCTTTAACATCATCTCATTAACACTCGGGCCACTTAAAATTGCACGGTGGATCACAGGTTCGCCACCACTGTCCTATACAGTTCCTATTGTTTGTTGTTTGTGTTTAACGTCCCGTCAACTACCAGGTCATTAGAGACCCGTCCACTGCATTGTTCTAATGCATATGCTGCACAGACACTACACAAATGCGACGATTATTGGGTATTAGCAGTACCCAGCTTTCCCAAGCGACAACTCATGTCAGTACTAACTGGGCTTGCGTTGCTTAACTTCAGTGATCAGACGAGAACTGGTGTGTCCAACGCAACTCACCGCTCCCTTATACAGTTCCTAGTTCACTTTGTATATTGAACAAGCGTTCGTTATGTGAAACAAGTTCGTTATGCGATACTCCTGCGTTTTTTTTTTGACGGTGTTCGTTATAGGGAGCATTCGTTATACGAGGCGTTCGTTAAGCGGGGTACCACTGTACAATGTTTATTTCAATTTTTATCTTAAAGGGAATTTTGAAAAGCAATTTGCATTAATTCATCAACTTTCTCCACTTTCTGTTTTATGGAGTTAATCGATTTGGCAAGTGAGTGGCTCATATCCTGTTTAGATCACGTTGCAATTCTGTACAGGAAGATAGCCCTTCTTCCACCACCCTTGCAATGCATTTATTTCCTGGAAATAGCTCTACAAAGGATTTAATGCCAAATGCTACAACATTAACGTAAAGCATGTAAACGTCCGAGTGCACTTCTCTGGGGTTCTCCTGATGTCACAGGCATCCATCCCAATGCCATACCATTAAAAAAGGACTCTGCTGCCTGCCATTCAAGTAGGCCCTTACCCACTGAGTAACCTTGCAATGAAAGTAATAGTAAGTTGGACATTTTTGAAATGAGTTTGTCATGGGGTACCATGACAAAGGAGTGTTCAAAATCCATTAATACTACATCAATGAGCTTACCTTTTTCAAGAGCTTTTTGAATATAGTCCACTAGACAAGCCAGGTGAGTGTCACATGACCTCCCTTTCCTAAACCCATGCTGATTATTGCTAAGGATGCCACTCTCCTCCAAATATCTCATAATACATGAGAATAATGTATCCTGAAATGTCTTGCATACAGCACTTGTTAAAGAAACTGGCCTGTGGCATTTAGGATCTGCAGTATTCCCAGACTTTAAGGCGTGCACAATGTTTGCAAACCTCCAGGAGGAGGGAACGATGGTACCTTCTACTGATTTTTTAAAAATTTCCAACAAATGGTAGCTGACAATCCCAAAAAGGCTTTGTAGAAGAAATGTTATCAGGGCCCAGAGCCTTATGGAGCACTAATATATTCAAAAGCTGCTGAACGCTCTCTCTTGTAATGACAACCTCCTCCATTTCCCATTTAAAGTCCCTATCTGACACTTGTGGGTAATTATCCTTAATATTTGCAAATGGTTTTGAAATTCAATCATTAAAATCGTTTGTTGCTATAAGCTTCCTGACCCATCCTTAATAGCTGTAACCCCATAACCCCTTTTCTGCACTGCTTAGGTACCCACAGAACACCTTTGGATTGTTCTTGGGCCTCTCCACCAAAATATTTTGGTGGAAATTTTTGAATGCCTTTTTAATCAGTACTTTTGCACTTTTCCTGTCTTCCTTCAGAGTGACCTCAATATTTGCATCCCATCCCCTCCTAAATATATTTCTGACTCTAATCTGCTTACACAAAACCGCTTTCACTTACCAAGTATACCATTGGTCTGGAATAGCACTGTTCCTCTTCATCTCAGCAGAGACCACCTGTCTTCTACCCTCTTCTAGAAGTACAAAAAAATCTTTGCCAAGACTCTTCAACACTGCAAGCATTGGCAGTGATCTGAAAGTCGTTCAAGTGGGATTCTAAATATAACCCAAACAACTCTCAATCAGCTGTGTGAAATTTATAAGTATTCCCCACAAGGTGTTCAATATGTGGGTAACTTTCTAAATATTTTAACCCTAATCCCAACATGGTCACTAATTTCCTTAATACACTGCACATCCTTGACAGAGTTAGGCACATTAGTAAAAAGCTAGGTCCAACATTCCTCCTTTATCATGAGTTGGCATGGTCACAACCTGCTTTGATCCAGTACAATAGAGGAATTCATGGTACCTGAAAGAATTTTGCAATGATCACCCATAATCTCCAACATGCGTCTATGGCAGGGTCGGGTATCTGTTACGTCAGCAGGACGGAGGAGAGTCAAATGAAAAGCGGAGGTTGATACTTACCAATCGACCCAACCCTTGTAATATTTTTTGCGGATAATGAAGATGTGACAGGCGTGCAAAATAAACAAACAGCATGTCATTTTTATAATGAAATTTTAGTAGCGAAGTTTAGAAGTCCTTTTGTTCTTTAGGACGCTACGAACCTTGTGATAGCCAATATCAACATGATGCATTATTACAGATAAACGAACTAAATACAATTTAAATACGGCAAACCCTTATTTATCCGTGCTAATTGGTTCCATTGGTTCCCGTCAAAGAGAGGATAATGCAAAGAACAGATAACAAAGAGTCCATAGTGGGGCACGTTTAAATGTGTAATATAAATAAGATTGTCAAATATATACATACTATTTTATTTGTAAATTGCATATATGTATGCATACAATTTTCAAACATTTTGAACGAAAAGAAAAGAAAATTAGGAAGAACTTTTACCACGTGTTGAAAAAAATCCGTTTATCCGGAGGATATTTGAACGGGACGATTCTAAAAAAAATGGTAAGGTTAAGTGGAGGGACAGTTGATGGGGGACGACTAAACGAGGGTTTACTGCAGTGCGTTTTCTTACAATTAAACAGGAAGTGCTTAGAGTCGGATAGTCAGAAAACTATTAGGTGAAACTCAAACTAGATGTGCATACTATAGAGACCATTGGGTTAAAGCAACTCCTAACCCTTTTCCCGCCTATGGCAGGGTCGGGTACCCATTTGTCCCTCTGAATGGACACAGGGTGATATATTGGTCATAGTTTTTTCTGCAGCCGGTTGCCGGCCAAACTATAGAGACCATTGGGTTATGAGTTCTAAAAAAAAGTTGTTCAATTTCTCACCACTAAGGGGAAAACGGCGATTCGTTTACCTTTAATTAAATACGCAGATTTCTGTATGTATGATGGACGCTAGTGTTGGTGTCACTCAGTGAGGTGATTCCATGGTGACCCCTCCCTCTCCCGAAAAAAAGCCTCCTGTTTCTTCTTCTGTTTTGGTGTCACCCCATTCGTCATGGTGCCAGTGGTGTCACCCAGAGCAGCCCGCACCCCCGAGTGACGCCATGGGTTAGGATAGGATAGGAAGCTAAGGATAGGTCCAAAAGTTCTTACAAATTTGTCGCAAATTTTCTGGCGATTAGGAAATTACAGTTGGTCAAACTTTCTTTCCGATTTCAATCAAAAATGGCGGCGAATGAACAATTTCATTTAGTGGCAGAAGTTTCAAATTTTTTAATCCCTTCTGTTGTATAACGGAAATAATGAACGTAAGGAACGGTTCAATGACTATTATAAAATTTCAAAAGATATCTGACAACTTGAAAATTAATCACATGACACCAAAATAACACTTCCTGTGCAGCAAACTTTATTTAATACTTGTGAATTTCTTTTTCTGAAAATGGAGTTTCCGGTGCTGTTTCCACTGGTGGTAGAATTTTGGATTATTTTGTTAATTCCCAGGACCTCAGCTGTAGATGCACCAAATTTGGTTCAATTTCACTCAAGTGATTTTGAGCTGCGGCAGTCTAAACACCTCCTGGTTCATTATGTCTAGTGGCGTGCTGGCACAGTGTGCGATGTGTGCAACGCACACAGGGGCCAGGGTATAATAAAGGCGCCAAGGCTGTCAAGTGAGAAGAAAATATTTGCATTTGCTCTAAACATCTACAACAGGTGCAATTCGCAATGACTTCTTTCCAAATTGCATAAATTACTTTCTTCTTAGTGTTACTTTGTTTTTATATAGCGATTTTGCATTAGGTGAGAGGACTGGGATAGGGGTACCAAATAAGGCCTTGCACACAGGCGCCAGGCACTATTGGCACGCCACTATATGTCTACAGTAGAACTTCGGTATATCGAACTCGCTATATCGAAGCTTAAGCAGCCTCCTGTCGACGTAAATTTTGGCTTTATATAATTTCCGGTTTGGATATATCGAATCTCGGATATATCAAGGTATTTTTCACTGTTCTCTCAAGTTCAATATAACGCTATTCTACTGTATTTTGAATTTCTATAGTTCTGCCAGGTTGTGGCATCATTTCCGTCACATGCATCGACATATTAAATAGTTGAAATGAATATACTTTACAAACATATAAATAAATATTTTATATACTTCTGCTATGCACAATGAATAGCATTCATTTGACTGTTAGAGAAGAATATACATATAACATTTAATAAGTTTCTTATATTAGTTAAATGAATAGCGACAATCATATGGAATGTGAGGTAGATGCGTCACGATTGTCATTTTTTATCATGGTTGCCTAAAATATTATTTACATAGGAGAAAAAAATGTTTATACACACAAAGAAAAGTATTTTGCACTAAACATTCTTGGGGAGTCCTTTCTTGGGAAAGGAGCATTTTAACACTGAGTAAATCAGGTGAATCATTAGCATACATTCTTGTAAGTTGTAATAAGCCCAATTCGTGTTTACAATGTCGGGTCGGTTGTACCCATGAGTTTAGTATAGGGCCGCACCAAGATGGGCCTTTCTTTAGATTTGGTTTCCAAGTAGAAGCCCATGGGCCTTTATCTGTGGATTGCTAATGTGATTTCTTAGTGACGTATTTCAATGCTGTGCTCATGTTGCCAGGTAGGGAGGCTAGATTCATTCAAACAGTCTAACACAAGGAGTGACACCTCCACCTTGTCTTCATACCCAGAGAGCGCCAGCTAGCGGATGGATTGCATAAACCACTTATCTTCATGAGTTATCTTGTTTATTTACAACCTTATAATGAATAATTGGAAATATTTAAAGTTATTATCAAGTGTCAGGTGCTATATAAACAAAAATAGCCATGAGCAAAGGAACAGAAAATATTGTGTTTTGCTGTTGAAAACGTTTTTACAGCCATGAGGCAGTGCAAGGGCCGCCCACTGTAGAGATAATTCAAATCCCTATCAATTCCAGGGAAGTTTTAGAGCACAATTTTCAAACTTTCTATTTAGGGCCTCACCTTCTGCAAATTGCAAGTTTGACACTGGCAAGATACTATGAAAAGACTATAAAAACACAAGATTTTAGGATGGAAACAGTGCCTGAGTTTGATGCACAGCCTATTCCAAATCCGAATGCCCATTTCAATGAGCTGAACAATATTCCTGCTGCCAACACATTGTTCTACATTGCTGGTTGGGAGCAGCTTATTGCATTGGACACAACAGTTCTTGTCTGATCACTGATGTTAAGCAATGTCCCTCCAGCTTGTACTAACTTGGGTGGCAACCTTAGAAAACTGGGTACTGCTGTTGTGCAGTCTCTGCATTATAACTATACATTGGATGGGGCTGTTAAGAACCTTGTAGTTGAGGGGGCCTAAAGCACCAACAAAAGGAAAAAGTACATTCCTGGTTACTAGCTATTCAAGTGTCACCACGACCATTCATGTTCTGATAGCAATTGCCATATTCCTTATTTTACAGATGGACTGATTTCATCCCCACGTGAAATATTTGATTCTTTTAAGGCATTCAAATTAAATAATGAAGCTGATTTTGCAAGGTTGAAAGTACCTAGTATGGTGTTTCCTGAGTGCATATGCTTAATGGAAGAATGTTTAGAGCATACATTTAATTCACTTCTGCACTTAGAACACCTTAAGACTCTAATTGTATCACACATGTCTAAAATTGTTTTGCAAACCCATATCTTAAGGAAGCATGCAAAACAAGTAGACATAGCATGATAGATTTATCTGAATGAGAATCTACTATGCAATTAACAAGGAATTAGTGGAAGAAATCGAAAATGAATTAAATTGCAGCACATGTAGCTTGTAACATCTCACAATATCAATTAAAAACATGTTAATGGAGTAATTTATGTATATCTTGAAATTGGGCAGAAAGCAGTTATAAATTATTACTATGCAAAATATATCTAGCATCTCTGGTGTAGTAATCCATCTACTTGTGGCGCCATCTAAAACTATAACAGAAAAGTCAGTGGGAAAGGGGTGGAGGTGGTACTCCTTATAGACTCCTTGATTCATTGCATGCACGTTGGGTAATATCATAATAATAATTTAGAATGACCTTTCATTAATCAAATAAATATTATTTCAAAATGAAAACGTTTTCCTTAACAAGCCCATGTACTTCTATTGGCAAGGGGATCACGGTGTTTCCATCAAGATGCTGATGTACTTGTATTTCAATGGGCAGGGGCAGATTTATGAATAGGCTAAAAAGGCTATAGCCTAGGGCGAAGAATTTTGAGGGGCGGCAAAATTCGGAATGGGAAAAGTTATAATTTAACAATAATAAACTATAAATAGTATAGTAGCAACAGCGTAGTATCTGTGCAGATAGGGTCATTGATAGGGTTGGCGGAAGTAGGTCTTCAGAGCCCGCGTTACAGACAGGAGCCACTGCAGAAGAGGAGGCCACTTGGATGTTGCAACAAGTATTTAAAATACAGAGAAAGCTTAGATTATCAGATGGGCACTGCTGACCCTAGCGCCAGCGCCGCGTGATTGATTGTCCCAATCCTAATACCGATTTTCCATTCCATTTCTGCTCATCAGCATTCCTACCCCCTTTCACTCATTTGCAGAGCCAACCCGAGCGGTATGCAAACGATGCAATCCCGCAAGGCGCCATGACCCAACAGGATCCATGTCTTCCATTCAAAATTAATGTTCTTTTTCTGCGAAGTCTGTAATTTGCAGCCTCCGCCCTACAACGACGTTGCCAACTAGCATAATTTTTTTTTAATTTGTATGAAGGGCCCTGCACAATAGCTTTGTACACCGCCCCACTTTTTCATGAACCTACTCTGCTACTACGGTAGGGTCATGAACGCATTTGTCCCAACTCACCTGCCTCGAAATCCCAACCTTACGCCCCCGGTATGTTAAACGTAATACTCACATGGCGGAAAACGAATTTATCATCACTCTTCTGATCGTCATCATAATCATCATCATTTCGAGCCCTTTACCCTAATATGACTGGGCCGAGTAATCACGTGGACGAACTCTTGAATGGCGTTTTACTTAATGCTTTCGGCCATTTTAATTAGTTGGGCAATTTCTCACCACCAACCCCCAGTAGTCACTAAAATAATTTCGAGTCACCGATGGCAGGAAGCGAACTTCGACACATGAAAAGTCATTTATGTCGGCTAGGATTACCTGCACCTATCCATCATTTCAAACCCTTTTACCGCCTAACACGGGGTCAGTATAGTTATTTGCCCTGTTGAAGCCGAGAGCACCGATCTAATGATATCGTTACTTATTAAATAACGGCCTATGTTCTTCGAACGGATTACATAGTTTTCTGACACTAGGGGTAAAACTCCTACCTGGGAACCTCCCACCTGGGAATGTGGCGAGGTGACATCGTGTACACCTCACGGGGCCACGGCTTTATTTAAATGGCTCTCACCCAAAAAAAAAAAAAAGCAGTCTTCCTCAGCCAGGACCGATCCTCCACAATTGATTCAAAAAGTAAACTACACTAATCACTGATATGCCGAGACAAACCCACACGGGCAGGAGTCCGCCGATTCTTAGGGAGGGCAAAGCCAGACGGCATTGTGTGACGGCAGGGGCGATATTCCATTTGTGTGTCAGTAGGGCACTTTTTCGATTCTAGACGGGGACAAGTGCCCTTTCTGCCTTCCTCTGTGTGCGTCCGTGCCTATGGTCTTACTTACACCCAAATGTTCCATGTGGGCAAAGCTCGGATAAAATGTTCCAGGGTTGAAGGTTTGAAGACAAGTGTTCCAGGTATTGGACACATCATGCATGTGTCAGAAGGCCCATTTTCAATACCTGGTAAGGTAGGTAATCATTCGGGGCAGTAAAACTTCAGAATACCTTTCGCACCAGACACTGGTGAGATCGCCATCGTCTAGGCCCGCAACCAATTGTCACATTACAGCGAACTACGTTCCGTTACAAGTGCCATAGCGCACCGTCACTCTTTTGATGATAACATCATAGAGTCTTCAGAACTGGGGATCGAACTCAGCCCTACACACACCAGGCAGAAACCAGTGTGTGGCCAAACTAGACAATGTCTACGATTCGCACAGACTACTTGCAGGGTTCTGTAAGTCTCGCCACCTTGTTTGCAGGTGATGAAACAGGACATCATGCGTGGTTGAGAATAGGAGGAAACTGTGAGGCATAACTCGAGGCAATCCTGCCATAGGCATGTTCGAACCAGTCCTCCAAGGGATGCTAATGATGATAAAAAGTGACACCTGCCAGTGAAAAAAACAACTGCACAAATTAGAAAGCATCGAGGACAAGGTCAAGAGAAGAAGGTAAAGATTTTAACACTTGACTGATTTCTCAGGACAATCTTTAGGGCGACCTGGCGAAGTCAATGGCAGGAATCATTTTTGTAAGGTTCATTAGAACCTGGGAGTCAAAAGCATTTTAGAAAGAGAGAGAGTTAATGATTTAAATTTTAGAAGGTACAGGACAGTAAACGACTAAGTGAGGAATGTGGAGGATCAGTCAATGAAATGGGGTTCATGTTGATCAGTAGAAATGCAGTGTAAATTAGGATGTGATAAAATTCGGCGGATTCTTCCCTTCCCCTTTCTCCTCCCGTAACTTGCCCTCTAAGGTAAACATGCCATTTATTCTGAAAATAACTTTTGTGATTCCGAAATGAGTCTGCTGAAAGGGCTCTTTGGAATCCCAAAAAATCAAAATTTAGGAAGGAACGGCGAGGAATGGGATTAAAGCTTTAAAACTTCTGTAAAAGGTGTGTGTGGGGGGGGGGGGGGGGGGTTGACCCTGACAAACTAACAGAACAACTGTAGAGCGGAGTTTTAATTAGACACCACAGAATATCACATGACAGAGTTTAATAGTTCTTAACCACTGCTTTATGCTCCACGGACCCTTCCTCCTCCAGGAGTCCATCAATTACTTACAGGGGGTCCGTGATGACCTTAAATTTGATAGTATTTATTTTTTCTTGTTTCAAAGTCTGGCATAGGGCTCTAATTGCAGTTAATGCGTTTTGGAACTACCAGGACTCACGACAGCATTTTAGGAAAACATGAGTTTAATAACGGTTCCACCTTTATGATCTCAATTCTAAGCAGACTTTCTGGAAGAGGGACGAGGTCCCAAAATGCATTTGTTAAAGCAGGAGTTTTAAAGTATTCGCAGGGGCCTGGGGCTGAAGACCTGACTTTTGATATTTTCATTCGGTTTCCTTGAATTTTGTTCCTCTTCCAAATTCTGAATTAGGGCTCCATTTGCTGCACTAGAGCTCTCATAAATGTTCACCACGTGGCACTCTTCACATGTTTCATCAAAACACGGTCCCATCTAACATTTCTGGCCTCAGTTCCAAGCAGATTTTCTGGAATAAGAGGATCCCAAAGGCTCTTTTTAAGCAAGCCCGTAACTACTAGGACTCATAGCAGCAGCTTAGGACAAGCTCGCAGGGACGTATACCACATGGGACTCTTATAATGGGGCACTATTAATGAGGCACTTGTATTGTGAAAAAGTCTCATCCAACTTTCTGGCCTCAGTTCCTCACGCATCTGGAATGGTGTCCCAAAACGCTTTTGAAGGGGTTCGCCACAACTTAAAATTTTCGCAAGGGATAAGGCCTTTCTGATCTCAGTTCCAAGCAGACCAAAGCAGACGTGGGAACAAGTTGCTCGTAAGAATATGGTAGTGAGTGCAGAGGCGTAACTGGGGGGGGGGCAAGGGGGGACAGATGTCCCCGGGCACAGAAGGCAGGGGGAGCAAAAATGTACAGCAAAAATGCGCTTAGCGGGTGCCAGAGGGCGCAGATTTCGGTCTTTGTCCCCGGGCGCAGAATACCCTCGGCCTGCCTCGGTACGCCACTGAGTGCGTGGAGTGGACAGGGACCTTGTGGGAGATAACACCCGACCAGGCCACAGGCGGGATGATGATGATGATGTGAGGTGTTGTCTGGGCCCCTGTGAACCCTAAGCCTGGGAAATTTTACTCCATTATTTTCAATCTCGCCAGCCCTGGTGCTACCGAGTTTTTCTGAAAGAGGGGAGTGAGGAGGTGGTTCAAAAGGATTTTGGAAGAGCTCGACACAGCCTAAAATATTCAGAGGAGTACGTGGCAAATAAAAGGTTAAGAATCACAATTTTAGCGCAATTTGACTTCCCGCTTCTTCTGCTGAAATTCAGCCAAAATGGTTCGAGAGGGGAAGGTGTTGAAGAATGCTTAGAAAAATCAAAGATTTTGGTTCCTTTGTTCTCCTTTCCCCCTGTCCTCCTCTGTCTGTCTCTCAATGACTGTGTTAGTTTTGCGCTTTGTGTACTCAAATCGATGAAGACGAGGGTGGATGGTAAAAATCTTCACCGACCCTTCCTCAGGTTGGCCAGAGCAAATCACCAACAAGCTCTCTGTGTGTCCATTTGAAGGTCCCCCTTCCGTCCCCCTCTTCTTCCAACAACACAGCAAACAGGTTGGTAGTTGTTGTGCAATCTTTCTTTGCAAGCCATGAATTTACAAAGAGACAGACAGGTGAGTAAATATTTATTTTTGAGAAATGAAGGAAAGGCGCGCACACAAGTCAAAGAAAAAACGGCGAGTCAAAGCCATAGCGAACCGCTTCACCTGTCCTATTCCTAAAGAAAATTCCATAAAATAGGGAATTTGCACACCGATGCAGAGAACAGGTATGCCATCTCTGCTGTTCCTCTCCTCTCCTCCTCTGAATCCTCTCTAGTAATCAATTGTATTTTCGCTTGCCTCTATAAGGTCTTACAGGTAGTATATATAGTTGGCAAAGGGGACAAGGAGGTGGAGGAAGGTGGGGGAGAGAAGACAAATGTCACATCTTGGGTGCAGACGCGACGTGGGAGTCATTTGGACTCTATATATCTATATTGGTATAGCCTTAAGTGTCAAATCGGAGCTTGCAGGTGATTTACAGGTAGGCTGTGAGGAGAAGGGGAGGGAGGGAGAGAGGGCGAAAGGTGTGTGTGTATTGGGTGGGTGAGGGTGGTAGTAATGTCGAGGAAACCGGCTTCATTTAGATCCTCAGGTAAATATTTTATGACATCCCAAGATGCTCTTAAGAGACCCTCCTCCATACATTTCTTTGCTCTCTCTTTCTCATTTTTTTGGTTATGCCCCCTCCTCTTTTTCACGTAGCCCCCCCTCTCTCGGCAAATGCCAAGTCTAACACAATAATGGAAACAACCCGTCTTCTTCCCTCCCTCCCGTGGTGGTCCACTATTGTGTGTGTTCATCGTTATGTCTTCATTACAGAGCTGAAATGCCTGACTAACATAGGCCCCCTCCAGAGAAATTGGGAGGCGCCCTTCGTTTTTTTCCTCTTTCTTTCTTTCGGGGGGTAACGTGTCCTAGATTACTAGCCTGTGTGTCGCTTCAAGTTAGGTAAAAAAAATTAAGGCTAAACAGAGATAAATCTTTTCCTGCTTTTTCTCTCTCGTTTCATTTTGAGGGCGCCCTCTTGCCTGTCCCGTGGCGTTAGTAGGTTAATAAGAACTACGTGGTCCTTCTCCCCTCTTGTACTAACTTTTTCTGAAAAACTTGCCGGTTCTCCACTGTACCTCTCTTCCCAACTTTCCTGTCGTTTTTCTGTCTCGGGCTCCCTCCCTCCTGTACCCGCCTTAAACATGGGGAGAAGGATGAAACTATTGGTGGTCGAATGGAAAATTTATCGCCTTCCAATTTTTCGGTCATCTCACATGCCCATTTCATATTGCACAGGGTAGTTGCCTTCAGGTTCTGCCCCCTCCTCCGAGAGTGGACGAGAGAGAGAGCAGGAGAGAGAGAGAGGCGGGAAGACCCCCTCCATGTTAGAGTCTTACAACAAATAGTAGGCCGCCGCCCTTCAGTTTTTTGGGCGATGTCTCAGAGTTGGCAACATGAAAGGTTATGCCCCTTTGTAGGGGTATGAATATTAAGAGGTCTCTCCACAACCCATTCTTCATTATCCCCTCCTACTATTCCTCCGCCCTCCACCATAGCGTTCCAGGCTGCGACTACTACACCTTCTTCAGAGGTTCAGAGGTCCTTAACAGAAAAAAAGAAATCTCACTAAAAAAAATCTCGGTGCTCATGACCTTGGTTTCAGAGAAGGGGCCATAGCTGAAGATGTGGCCCGAAGGTTAGACCGCACACGTTTCTTTGCCACGAAAACACTCTCGTCCTGCTTTCAGAATTTCGTTGTCTAACTACTCTTTTAGTTCTTGAGAAATTAAAGATCATCATCATGCTCCTATTCCGCCTATAGCAAGGTGAGAGGAGGCTAGATCTTTCTCTCATACTTTGTATCAGAATTATGCCATTCCGCCTATTGCAGGGTGAGAGGATCAGAAGATCCATGAATTCTGCTTTTTTAACCATAAAAGTATAATGGGAGACGATAAATAGATAAACATAAAGAGGGCAGTAAGTTAAAGAAGGAGAAGAAGGAAGACACAACCTGGAACTCATGTTTTTCCAAGGTCCAAATGTCACAACCCTTTTATCGCCTTGTAAAACAGCTAGTTAAAAAGTTTGTGGGGCCCTACAATGAAAAGACAGAATGGGATTCCCGCTTCCTAAAGTAGGGGTTGCGCACTTCAAAATTGTAACATTTATAAGACAAAGGACCATAAGATGGTTTTAGGACTATGCAGATATACGGGAAAATATGGGATAACTTTTGAACTTAACACCAATTTTGCTCGGCGGCCTAAGATCCGCACCATCCTGCACTGCACCAAACATATAAAGAGCAGAAAACGTAGTGATGGAAGGAGCCGAAAAGAGGCAATGGGAAATAGATAAAGAACATGGAGAGAATAAGAAAATATTTAAATTGTTGTAAAAAAAAATGGGCCACGTGACGGACAACCCAAAATTAATGTCGTAAACATGTTAGTGGCCTTCGTACATTGTTTCAAACATATTGATATATTGTCTAGCGCCTTTAGAGTTCTGAACTGCAACCATTTTCCGTCATTTTTAAAGGGCACAATCGAACTAGGATAGGTCAGATAACTTCTCCTGTTGGAGCCGGAAACGCATAATGGAACTGCTGCCGACCTTGTGCTGCAAACTCTTGTTTATCTACCGTCTGCTTATTTGTCTTCCGGAAGAAGGGACTAATTCTTACCGTGTGGAACGAGTTCTTTTCCGTCCAGTGTTGACATCGTACACACCATTACTCCCACATGACAGAGAGCGCTCTTTGGATTTTCTAAGCATTAACCAGATTTGAAACGCCATTTATTGGCTCACGAAGTCAAGTACGTCACACAGGGACAGATCCAGAGGGAGGAGCAATGCAACAATTGCTCTTTCCTCAGCGCCTCAATGGGGCCCAACTGATGAGGCATTTTTGCCTTACTATTCCCATTTCTACACTGCCAGGTCAACAGCTGCACTCCAATCTGCATTTGTCTAAACCACTAAAGATAGGACATTGTCTAAGGCAGGAGTAGAGGACCTATTGTAATTGCTAGCTAGATTTATACTAAGGGATTCTGAATATTTAAAAATAATTGGGGCACTTTTTTAAAAGTGCTCCCCCCTTCATCAGCCACTGACGTCACCAATGATTGGGTTGTTGCAGCCGACAACGGTAAGAATACCTCTTCCGCCATCCATACCCCATTTTCGCAACAATGTTTTCGACTTAGAAACCAGAAAACATCAAACTTATGCCTAGTTCCATGGCACGCGACACTGACGAGAATAACGCTCGAGCAGACGGCAAAATTATGACGTCTACCACAGGCGCAAAGAAAAATTGCGCCTGTTGTGATTCCATGGCAGGAGCTAAATCACAGTATCTTTTAAAGTGTAGGAAAAAGCTTGATGTGTGGCGCCAACACCGCAAAAAGCGTAACCAATGGAACTGAAGGAAAGCATCAAACGAGTAATGCAGTTGACTACCTCTCAACTCCACTTATCGGGCGATTTCGTGCTACCGTTGCAAAACAATAAAACAATGGAGTTCCTACGTCTTCAGTTTATGTGTCATTTTGTCTGCTCAAGTGCGATTTGCATGCCACGGAACCAGGCTTTAAGGGAATGCTTCCAAGGCGACTCCAATACTGGTAATTGCTTACCATTTGTGCTCGATTGATAACTCCTCTCAGGGCCAGATTGGGGCAGAATATTATGCTCAGGGAAGAAACTACACAATAACAAACCAAAGGCCTTTGGAAATGCAACCATCTTACTAATCAGAAGTCTAATGCCTAGTTCCCTGGCACACGACACTGACGAGAATAGCGCTTAAGCAGATAGTAAAATTATGATGTAAACCACAGGCGCTCAGAGAAAATTTCGCCTGGTGTGATTCCCCGGCATGAGCAAATTCTCAAAAACAATTAATGGTTTTGAAAATGCAAGATTGGTGGCGCCAAAGCCAAAAAAAAAAAAATAAACCAATGAAAAGTAAACGGTAGAGTATTTAAAAATTCAAACAGCCAATGAAATTCGAGTGACGCATTCCATTGACAAATGCAGTTAACTAATTCTCACCTCCACTTCTCCATTGATTTCACACTTCCTTGACAGAATGTTAGAGTTTTGTCTGCTAGATCACTATTTGTGTCAGTGCCGTGTGACAGGGAACCAGGCTTAATCCTGACGTTTCCACAAAGAATGCATTGTTTCCAAACCTGTTTAATAATTTGAATATGTTTCAAACATGGCATATTATTCCAACAAGAATGTATCGATTTTGTGAACGTTTTTGGAGCTCCGAAACTTGTTGGAGATCTGGGTTCAATTTCCCGATGAATCTCAGAAAGAGTAAATATTGAAAAGTTTGCACAGTTAACTGAAAACTACAGAGATTAAAGAGACCTTGGTAAGCATACACAAGGGCGTTTCATCGATGTAAAGCAGAAATGAGCAACTGCCCATGTGCATGAGAAGGATTACAAAGGTCTCTAAAGCACACTCCTTTGTATTGCTTTTCATTAGCATCACAATTGCTCATTTCTGCCTTATATTGATTGTAACGTCGTCCTACGTGCTTACTGCAACCCCCTTATTGTGCAGAACATTATTGATAACCACTCGCGCCATTAGCAGATGAGAATTCCGTCGTGCATGATCCACAACTATAATCAGTAGTTTGAGGCGAGTGGTTATCATTAAGAATGTACACAATAGATAGATTGTGCACCACGTTGTGAATAACTACTCACACTATGGTGTACAATAGCAGTTTTAGTATGGTGAACAATTAGAAACAATCGGTGCATTCATCGACGATCCTTTTCCCGCTTATGGCAGAGTTGGGTACCCATCTTGTCCCTCCAAATGGACACAGGGGTGATATATTGAACATGGTTTTTTTCCACAGCTGGTTTGCCGACCAAAGCTACAGCCCTTATGCTTATTTATCATCCGTCTACTGTTTGTTGGGGCACCCCACCGACACCAGGGGTTGAGCTCCTACACCTGGGAATTTTTTCCTCATCTCTACCAGTTGCATTGTAGAGCGTTATTTGACATGCAAATGCCGTTGTACACCACACAGCACCTTGGTTTTACTTCTCATCTGAAGTAAGCTGCACTCCGGGCTTCTTTCTCACCTGAAAGGGACCACTGAACGTGAGCACTGACACAGTAACTCGAACAACAATCGATTACGCCACCAAGGCAGTCCGGCCCGGCAGTCCATTGAGGACTAATTCAACTACTAAAAAATTCTGAGTAGTTATGGTATCATCAAACGAAAACTTAAGATTTGATAGGAAATTGTGGAGCATATGGCAGTCAAATGTCGCCTGCTTATGGGACGAGTACTTAATGGCAACGTAGCACACAATCTCCCTATTCTCTCTATTGTCTACATTCTGTTCTAAATAGATGACATCACCTCTCAAAACTAGAACAGCCACACTGAATCTAAATTATAGCTATTTGGCTGATCGCACACGCAGCCACTTGCAGTGGCCACAAGTGGCGACAACTACAGTATTTGCTGTACACTCCCACCAGAGGCTGCAACAGGTGGAAGCAACGTGATCCCGTGTTTGCAGTGATAAGAAAGGCACCGCCACCGGCCACAAATAGCAAGATATGGCCACTGCCACAGCTTGTGGCTCAGTAACGCCACTGGAAATGCAGTATTTGCACTGATCAAATTTAATTTCAATTAAAAATGCATTCCACAACGTGTGGTCGCCACAAGTGGCTGTGTGTGTGAGTAGCCTATTGCAGAGGTTGCAGCTAATGAAGTAGGAAATGAAAACTTCACTGGAGGATGCATCCCTGACATAATTTTTAACAAAGTCTGTTGATTTTACCCCATAAATATTGTGGCGAATTCCACTTCCAGAAATGGTGCATCGAAAAACAGGATGACTTTCTAACTGACTGTTTCAACTTGAGTACTTTTTCATCCATATATTTGGGATCTCCTGAGTGCAATTTCGAATTTATGTATATTAAGATTGTTAGTGGCGATTGTACTTAAGTACTTAAGGGTCATTCCAGAATTTAAGTCTTTTAAGAGTTTATTACATGGAATGTTCAAGGAGTCAGAAAATTTCTGGTAAAAAAATACAAGGATAATGTAGGCTGTTACTTCTATGGCTATAGTGAGACTCGAAGAGACTTCAGGCGATAATGATGATGATGAAGATGATGACGGTGACGATGCTCTCCTCCAGGAGCTTTTAGAACAGTCAAGGGCTTGCTGAAGTCCATTTGTATCACCTGCCTTTGACAATTTGTACAGTTCCTGGTAGCAGCAACAACAATAACACAATGTGAAGGAAGTAACCACCTTATTATTCCAAGAAGACAATGGAAATTGGTCCATTCTTCTACGCTCCTTTCCAAGTTGAAAAAATACAATGATCAAAATGCCCCAAATGTTTCACTTTGGCACAACAAACAGGAAAAACATTAAGTAATGTACAATACTAAGTCCTGTTATAAGATGTCCAATGCAACCACTTGAAGGGTCAGGGGTTTGCTGTTCCATCTTCAAGATACTTGCAATCTTGCTTCAGCCATCGTTCCTTTGTCAAAGTGCCACCCACTCCTCTTAGGACCAACTACCAAAAAAGCATGGTTCACGCTAACACCTAGTTCGACCCCATTATACGATGGGTCCAATGATGTTACTACGGTGGCGCCATTGGTATTGGTCAGCAACCACATAGAATTTGGTGAGGTGAAGTAGAGAGCTTATTGGTCTTCACACGTCAAGAAATAAGCCTCATCATATCACTGCTCTGTCTTCCTTGCAAACACAAAACGACTTTGCAGTAAGTGTGGCCAAACTTGGTCACCTTGGGCACATGCATACAAATCATTTGGATTCAGTTTTGCCCCGACTGATGGGTCTCACCAGGGGTCGTATGCCATGTGCATTGTACGTCGACGAATCTTCATGAGTGAACTTATCCGCAAGTTTCGTAAACCGAGTGCAGAACTTTTCTTTCTTGTGAAATTTCCTCTTCTTCTTGAAAGATTTACCATTTTTATAGAATCCCAAGAAGGTACCTTCGAAATGGGCTGATTCATATTTGGTAAAGTTGTCAAGGTCCGAAATCTCTTTGAAAATACACTTTTCATCATAGTTCCATTCCTGAAAAATAAACAAGGAAAATGAAAATGATTATTCGTAATTCGGCAATCAACTATTTTTATGGCGCGGATCAAGCACTAGGAGGCCCACAGGCACACCCCTCTTATTCTAAATACTTTCCCAAATCATCACTTTTCCCATTTTTTTCCCTATTAGGTCTACTTCGGACAGCTGCCAACACAATGCTGTAACTGCTATGCTTATTTATCATTACTTTTCCTACACCTACACCACTAGGGTGCGTAATTCTAATGCAGAGTCTGCACAGACACTACACTGCTATGACGATTCTTGGGTAATAGCGGTACTCAGTGTCTCAAGCGGCCACCCATGTTAGTAATAAGTGGTGTTGCGTTGCTTAACTTCGGTGATCAGACGAGAAGTGGTGTGCCCAACGCAAGCGGAAATATGATCCTACACGACGGACCTTACACGTTTAATCTGGCATCAGTTCAATCCAATTCTGTGACCCAGATTGATAAGAGATTGACGGATTTATGTAATGCATACTGTCAATCTGGATTGAACTGATGCCAGATTGAACGTGTGATCCCAAGATAAGCTGCTTGTGAATGAAACATATGTCGGTCGCGAATCCAAGGTATGCCGGTTGTAATCGCATGGAACTCCGGTTGTGAATCAGGGAACTGCGGAGGACAATTGGGATTTTCATTGCCAAATGAAAAATTATTAATGATTTAGTTATGCGATTCACGACACGCGAATACACCATAAGATCTTCATAATATCAAAGAATTTCAAAGAATTTAAGAGACATAAAAATGTTATGAAAAAGCGGACCATTTCGTTTGCAACGTCCATAGAATTTATTAGTTAAAACGATATGACATATTGAATTCTTAAGAGGAGTGCTCTAACATGTACAGAAATAGAATTGAACTTACCATGAAGGAGATAGTCGGGTCAAGAACTTTAATGTCATTAATGAACTAGCCATTCAACTCACATATAATCCCAACAATGCAAATGAAATTCGAAGAACGTTCGTCCTAGTTCAGTACTGTACAAATGCCATCACCCTCATCCCCTCCTTTCCTCTAACCCTTTCCACTTAATGGAGAGCGGCTGCATTGCGTTGGACACACCAGTTCTCGTCTGATCACTGAAGTTAAGCAACCCACTAACATGGGTGGCTGCGTGAAAAACTGGGTACCGCTAATACCAAGAGGTGCCTGTGCAGTCTCTGCATTGGAACTATGCAGTGGACGGGACCCTAATGACCTTTGAGGTAGAAGGGCTCCAAAACACCGAGGAAACCACACCATGACATTGCCAAGGTTTCATAAGTCTCAGTGTTTTGTGTGTTGGACTGCGTGAGTTCATGGTTGCAAAATCGATTCCACTCTAAAGAGGTTGTTTCTTCCGGGTGAGAGGGAAGTCAAAAGTGCGCCTTCTGCGTTTGTTTATTTCATTGGTGTTTTAGGGCCCTTGTACTACAACGGTCATTAGAGTTCCACCCACTGTGTAGTTCTAATGCAGTCTGCCCAGACACTACATGACCCAAGCTGGAGTTGCGTTGCTTAACTTCAGTGACGGTAGGTCGTCAAAACAGTAGCCCCTTCAAGTGTACGAAATCATTTGCTCGCCAAGAAACCCATTCAACATAATTAGTAGCTCATTCCCCACCTATGGCAGGGTCACGTGTTCATTTGTCCCAGCAAAGACTGCTCTGATGGATGACGTTAATACACCTATGGTGGGTGACCAAATTTTGCCAGAAAATGGCACGTGAAAGTCGACTGGACAGTATTTTTACTCAGCCGGCTTATTTTCTTTGGTGGAGTCAATTCTTACCACAGCCCCCAATAGGGCGTCGCGTACAGCCGTTCAACCACTCCCGTGTTTACTGTGAACTACCTTTGTCCCTTCTATTCCTGACAACTGCAGCCAGGCTAGGCCATGGCAGACGCAGGACCCACCATTTTGTCGCCAATGACAAAATTGACTGCCCATTCATTTCAAAGTGGTACACATGAACCATCTGATGGACCATATGACGTGGCTGCCATTTCTTTGTTGAGGCACTTTTCCGCCACTGACTCCAGGGAGTGGGGTCCTACACCTGGAAAATTTGCCCCACTGCAAGTATTTTGCTCCACTTAGTAAGAGTTCTCTTTAATAGGGAGCTTGAGTTACACGTTGCGTACAATGTACACCGACGCAAAGCAGACGATTTCCATACTGCGCAGATGCAACATTCCTAATAGGGGCATGTGCACCTGCGCAGTATGCAATTCGTCCGCTTTACGTCGGTGTAAGTTGAACACCGACGTGTAACTCAAGCTCCCTATTAAGAGAAAACAGGAGGAAGAGTTGGTTAGACCCACTTCGGGATGCAGGTCATCGGAAGCACCTGGGGCTGAGTAAGACCAAAGCAGACGTGGCGTTTTTTGATTTCGTTGGTGTTTAAGTACCCTTCAACTACGAGGTCGTTAGAACCCGGTTCACTGCGTAGTTGTCATGCAGGAACTGCACAGACACAACCCTAATGCGACGATTTTCGGGTATTAAGGTTACCCAGTATTCCCAAGCGGCCACCCATGTTAGTACTAGCTGGAGTTGCGTTTCTTAACTTCAGCGATCAGACTTGCGGGACGTTTTATGAAGGGATATGATAGTGGGATGGATGGAAACCTAGTCGGAAGTAGGAAGGAGTAGAGGACCAGAATCCACACACCATGTCCTATCACTGGTGGGATAATGGTATGAGGATTATTAGTAAGGATTCTTTAGACGTGCAGCCTGGCGAATCGAGGCGTCTTGCTCGGAAGAACCAAATCATCTCGGGAATCACTTTCATAGTAGACCAACAGTCTACTTCCGTTCCACTAAGGCGAGGCGTGGGATACGCCGTCATTTACAGTGGGTAATTGCCATGCACTATTTAAGCAGTCCACAAGAATGGAAAGGGATCCAAGAAACACTGCAGAGGTCACTTGCCCTGTTTTGATTCACAGCAGAAAAAGATGAAAAATGCGGAAGTAGATAAATGAATAGAATGAAATTGGAGCTCTTCGGAACTGGCCGCAGCATAAATTCTGGGGTAATGACTGAAAGGAATTTCAAACAGGAAGGAAAGGAAATATGCGATGCGACTAAACTCATGCAGTCGACCTCGGTCACTAAATTGTAGACCGCTCACTCCTTCAGTTCAGTGTATGCAGGTTCGCGCCTGAATGCAATCTGTGATTTATTGACTTATATCGAGATACCAAAAAGTGTGCCTTCCATCATCTAGGTCCGATTTCTAGGAATTAAAAGGACGTGGTCTCTGAGTAGGCTGGCCAATGGGCCATCGAAATTACTCGAGTGCATCTAGAGTAAGGGTGTCCGCTTGGAGACAATGAAGAGTTAGTGGTGAACGTCGACGATGACGATACGAACGATACGAGGTGAAATGAGGCAACTGCGAGAGCTCAATTGCTGGTCTGCTTTTCGTGAGCATGCACAGTTGCCTCATTTGACCTCGTATCGTTCGTATCGTCATCGTCGACGTTCACCACTAACTCTCTAATGTTCCATTTTGTCTGTTTTTTTTTTTTTTTTTTGGT
>JAAFCE010005724.1:1959178-1992285 GCA_013389805.1 Trigoniulus corallinus
GGGGGGGGGGGGGCAAATAATCCGTTTGCCAGTTTGCTCTTAATGGACGCCCATGATCTACAGCGTAGTTCTCTTATGAATAGCAGTTCAAATTCTGTTATTCAATGAAGGTTGAAGGCTGGCGGCATAGTTTTTGGTTTTGTCGCCTGCTCCGGTGAGGGGGTGGTGCAAGCTGAGATGAAAGGGGACTGCAATTTGAAACAAAAAAATGCAGAAGTATCATCTACCATAAGGCACAATGAAATTCCATCTTCAATACGTGCTTTCCTGCGGAATTTAATTGCGAGAGCCAACATGAAGGAACTAACGAACCTTTTAAAATGACCTGCCAGTGACAAGTTGCATGGTTTGAATCGGAAATTCTATGTATCATCTTTTGTTTGAGGGGTACCTTGGTGAGTGGAGGGGGAAGTAGATGGGTAGTGGAAGGTGGAGAGAGAGGGGGAAGGATGTTGAATGGGTTAATGGTGTAGACTTTTTACCTGCTTGTCGAATAACCTCTCCAAGAGCTATTAAGCAGGCAAATGGTGGGGAAGAGGCAATGAAGGAGGATGTGTCGGAACCCCCACTGCCACCTACCAGGGTATAGGTACTCCTTTTTTCCCGCCTTCTCTTCAGTTTGCCGACAATTTGCTCTACCCTCAATTTCTCTTAACGTCATATTACTGCCGAAAATTGCTTGTCTGTGTAGCTTCTATTTGGCTTGGCTGAAGGTGAATATGCGAACCCAGGACAGAGGGAACATATGTGGGAGTGCTAGGATGTCACCTAAAGAGGAGGAGGAGGACCACGAAGACAACCAGCAGAGGGCAACGCACGGGTGCGAGACTGGAGACGCATAAAATACTCCCTCTTTCAGTATGCGAAGGTTAAAGTAAATAATATTTTCTATCAACATAGCAGAAATAAAAATATATACTGTAAATGCCTTTGTCATAATATTTCAAGGACCGATTCGTAACCTTAAGAGGTCCTCTTCAAAGATTCCCCTCTCATCTTTTCCCCTTCCCACTAGTTTTCATGTCGTGCCAACCCCTCAAATGCAATAATTTCATAGTAACGTTCCGTTTCTTACAGAAAATTTGACTTTTCCAAAGCATTTGACACTAAGTTGCAACTTTGGCCATCGGTTTATCCTTTCCCTACATTCCTAACCCTTTTCCTGCCTGTGGTGAGACATGGTGCAAAATTGTCTCAAGCAACGCGCTCCTACACAAGGAAATTTTGCCGATCTACACTCCATTTTTATTTTATTGGCGTTTCAGGGCCCTTTAAGAGCCCCGTTCATTGCGTAGTTCTAATGCAGAGACTGCACAGACACTATGCTGATGCGACGGTTTCTTGCATTAGCAGTACTGTACCTAGTTTTCCCAAGTGGCAACACATGTTAGTAGGCCTACTAGATGGGGTCGCGTTTCTTAACTTCAGTGACCAGACGAGAACTGATGTGTCCAACACAATAAGCCGCTCCCTCTACACTCCATAGAACTGGTCATTTACGTGTAGGTCCCATCGTAAACACCAAATTGGACCGCGATTTTACTGCCAAAAGCGCACTTTGGGATCCTTTTTCGGCCATTTGGCCAGGACCGAACCTGTGACCAATGTCAAGCTACCTCTGAACCTCCGAAACCGGATGATTGGGTTTTCAGATGTTTTGGTAATTTAAAAGCGGCCTTTGTTATTCTGTTGTTGATTTATTTAGGCCCTATAGGTGCCAGGACAGATAATTTACAGGGTCAGGAGGCGAACTCTTAGCAGTGCAATTCTATCGTCCTATAACACCCGCCTCGTGGAGCAGGAGGTAGCGTGCTCTGCATACTGCGTCAGTGATTCCAGGTTCGATACTGAATCAAGGTGGGTTGGCTTCTTTCGGGTGAGAGGGAGGCCCCAAGTGCGCCTTCCTTCGGATGAGAAGGAAGGCGCACTCCATTATGCAAGAAGTAGGTGTAGGAGCCCGCCCCTTGGCGTCGTTGAATTGTCCCAAGGAACAGTTGGCCGGCAGCCTGCCGTAGAAAAATGCCGTCCAATATATCACTCATGTGTCTATACAGAAGGACAAGATGGGTACCCGACACTGCTCAGTGGGGTAGCTGGGAGAAGCAAAGGGGGACATCTGTCCCTGGGTGCAGCATCCGGGGGCGCCATGTTAGTTACATGATTACGAGTACCCTAAAAAAATATGCCGCGGAATGCAGGTCTTCGTGTTCTAAAACTCAAAAAGTTGTGGGAAAACATAACAGACACATGGCTCACACTTTGTTCCGGGGCGATGAAACCCCTAGCTACGGCACTGACCCTGCTACAGGAGGGAAAAAGGGTTATGATTTGCTATATATCACCGTATAGAACCAGTTCTTTACCATATAGATGATACGATAGGTATTGACATGGGACACCACATTACTTGCCATTTAACAGAGTGCGCTCTGGAGACTTCCCTGTAGTGCAAAAAAAAAACTCTGGGCTCACCAGTGAAGCACACTCGCCGGGCGCAATTTCGGGGACGTCAAAAGTATTAGTGAAACTGAAGGTGCCCTAATATTGGATCTTCAATATTATAATGCCGGGGTGGCGAACCTAATTCTGCTGGCGAGCCAAAAATTTAGAAAGTTACATTTCTTGATGTACTAACGTGCCAGATAGTTTGTTAAAAGAATATTAGTAGGGTTACATTGCGGTTTGTTACAGGAAATGCAAATTTCACCAATCGATTGCGTTGGCTTTAAGAGCCGCCTCCGTGGCCCAGTAGGTAGCACACTTGGCAACTGCGTCCCATACTGGACCGAGGTCGGTTGGCTTATTTGGGGGAGCAGAGGCCCCCAGTGCGCCTTCTTTCGGGGGGGGGCTCTAATGACCTTGTAGTTGAAGGGCCCTAAAATACCAACAAACAAACAAACAAGCCTTCTTTCGGATAAGAAGTAAAACCGAGATCCCGTGGTGTGTGATGGCATTTGCAAGTAAAAGGGTAGATGAGGTAAAATTTTCCAGGTGCAGGAGCTCTCACCCCCTGGCTTCGGTGGAATGCCCCAAAGAACAGCAGACAGATGATCAATAATAAACATAGGGGTTGCAGCTGTGGTCGGCAACCGGCAGTCCAATATTACACCCTTGTGTCCATTCAGAGTCATAAGATCAGTAGCCGACCTTACTGTAGGCGAGAAAAGGGTTAGGAGTTGCTGATTGGTTTGGCTGTAGGTATTGTAGATATATATATATATATATACACATATATACATATATACACATATATACATACATATATATATACACATGTCATATATATATATATATATATATATATATATACACATGTCACATGCCATCAAAATTGTTTTGCGTGCCATAGGTTCGCACCCCTGTTATAACGGAAGGGCGTTTCTCCTTTCTGACCCATGCAAGATATTAGTAAATAAAATAGATTTGGGTCCTTACCCGTCGAATCAGTCTCTTTTTTTTATTGAAACACAAATAACGTTGAGCTTTAATTCCTCGAATGGTGACCAAACTTCCATTGCCTTTACTTTCCACTTCTAACCAAGCTAAGAACAGAAAAAATATCAATTAGTGTCAAAGTCACATGACCATAATATTAATGACGTAACGAGGCCGCACCAGTTCTCGTCTGATCACAGAAGTTAAGCAACGAAATCCCAGTTGGTAATAACACGGAACACTTGATGCCAACGATTGGGGAGTCGGCCTAACAGCCATACCGGGCCGGATCCTGTGGAGGCTGCTCGTTGCTTAACTTCAGTGATCTGACGAGAACTGGTGTGTCCAACTCAATCGAACCGCTGTGGAACAAATGGGTAGCAGACCCGGAGATTGGGCCAGGGGTTTGGGATGGTGATGGTTGATTTGCTTCATGGCTAAAATAAGACGTCATATAATATGGGATGTAAAGCACGAGAGGTGAGCAGATTGAAGTGAGGAGTCTGCATCATTTGATCTTCCAAAATTAAACACAACGTCAAAAAGGTTGCTGCAAACATTCAGAAGATGATTAACGATAGACATGGGATGGGCCACACCGGTTAAAACCTTTTTAGCTTTATGACGACAAGGCATGAATTACCTTTTTATCCGCATACATTTCTTCCAATGGCCCCACCCCCTGCCTTCCCGCTCCTCCCCTTAGCTCACTCTTTTCATCTTTATAGTCGCTCGCCACCCACACAAATGCACATGCTTACAATAAAGGGCGTAGTAACCGTAATCATAGGTCCCATTATTTCAAATCCAAGATAGAGATAGGATCATTGATTGCCGGTTGCCCATTAACTCTTCACCTTAACCTTCGACCCCATCTCTTCTTTTCACCCACCCACATGCCATTTTTTTCTCTTTCTTCCCCTCCCACACATCGCCGAAGATATATCGTCTCATACAACACCTAATTTCATACTGCCAGAATTACTTTCCAGGCAGTGATGGGCGACTTTATTAGCCATTTGACCTATTCTAGGACCTACAAAAATGTTTCGGACAACTTTTAATAACTCCTGAGGTCCACAAAAAACAATACATAGAAAGACTCTCACGTGGAATTTGTGACGAGCCAAATTCTCAACATTTCAAGATGCCATCTCCCACTCCTTTATCTATCTGCCACACACACACACAAAGGGTTAACTGTAAAATTTAAACCATTTACTTTCCCAAACCTCCCAAATTCATTCCCATGCAGTGAACCCTTCCTTCATTATCTCACCCCTTCTCCTATAAAGAGTTTGAAATGGCATCCCGTTTTTCATCTCAAGATGTGCGAGTCAGTTTAACACCCATAAGCTGTGCCTTTCAGCAATTTTAACAGAAATTAAGATACCTAAAAGCTAAAAGCACCATCAACATAGTTATTCCAAATCCTGCCTAAGGCATGTGGGGCGGCGCAGAGTAGTGTTCAACTGTTCTTCAGTTGTTCCAGGGAGTGGGGGATCCAGCGGGGGTGGACCATGGGAAAGTGGCCCCAAAAAAGTTCAAAAATAATAAAGATGAGGCGTACCAACACAAAAGTACACCCAGATTACCAATCCAAAATCTGAAATCTACCCCCCTAAATCTCTGCTGGATCCACCATTGGTTCCAGGTTCGGTTGGCTTCTTTCGGGGAGAGAGGCTCCAAGCGTATCTACCGTTGGATGAGAAGTAAATTAGTCAGTGGCTCCGTGTGGCGTGTACGATTTCACTTTCAAGTAAAAGAAGCCTTTCTACAATGCAACAAGTAAAACTCAACGCCTAATCCTCTTCCTGCCTATGGCAGGGTCGGGTACCCATTTTGTCCTTCTGAATGGACACAAGGACAGTATTTTGGACAATGTTCTTACACAGCCGGTTGCCGGCCAAAGCTGAAACCTCTATGCTTATTTATCGTCAGTCTAAGGCTCGTTGAAGAATTCCATCGACGTCAGGGGGAGCTCCAACAACAGGAAATTTTTGCGTCATCTACCAATTTCATAGTAGAGATGGTTCTTTGACGTGCAAATGCCATCGTGCACCAAATGGGACCTGGGTTTTACTTCGCATCCGAAAGGAGGCGCACTCCGGGCCTCTCTCTCGTTCGAAAGAAGCCAACCGACCTCCAGCATCGAACCTAGAACCAATGACGAAGTTTCAGAGGGCGGTACGCACTGCGCCACGGAGATGGGACTATGCAACAATTAGATCAGAAAACTTCACAGGTTTGTAACTTGCCTCCTGGCGTCGATGGAGCGGCCCAACAAACAGTAGGTAGATGATCAATATGCTTAGGGTTCCAATATTCCGCGATTTGGATGTTTCAACAGTTACAGGTACAGTAGCAGGGCGTCGAACCGGAACGAAACCGAAAACCTAAAACCGGTAGAACCGTTATTTTTACCGGGACTGAACCAAAATATAAAAATATCGCTCTTATCGGGGTCCGAAATCACTCTAAACGTCAGAAACATGCTGTATATGCAGAAAATGTGCATGCACAGCCAATGTGGACGGGTTTTTACATATTACACTGCCTTTATTAAATCAAGCACTTTGCAACTGTTTTTTTTTTCGTTTCTAGCTTTCTCTCAAATAACATAAAACAACATTTTTTCGAAATTCCCTAATAACGTTTGGAAAATATATTTTTAACACAGCGGATGTGACCCGTAGAATCAATGGGGGCGGTTGAAATGGAGACAGGCAAGCGGAGTCCTGTGCGACAGGAGGATCCCAATCAAGTTGAAAGGGAAGTTCTACAGGGCAGTGGTTAGGTCTGCTATGCCCTATGGATCAGAGTGTTGGACAGTGAGGAAGATCTTACACAGAATGCAAGTAGCCAAGATGCAAATGCTGTGGTACATGAGTGGTTTGTCGAGAGCTGATAGAATTAAGAATGCGTAACTTGACCTCTTGCACCTTTGTCACCTGCTCGCCCCAGAGAGTAGTCACCCTTTTTTCCTGTCCTTCCCAATTGAAAGCTAACTACTATCTCCTTGATGTTTATCTTTAGTCCTCCCTTTTCTATCACTGTCTTATATTGTTTAGACCCTATTGCACTTGGGCTTAGGCCAATGTGGACATCGTATGTGAATACCATACACTGAGGGGCCCATTCTCCTACTCCAGTCAGCAGCTCAGCAATTATCGCTGACCCTAGTTGTACCCCAACCTTCACATGGAAGCTCTGATGCTGAACTCACACATAATCTCCCTACAGCAGAGCAGGATAGCAGTGAGGAAGGCTATCAAAACAAAAGGTCTCATTTCAATGGAAGTGGCCATAGTGGAGAAGGAAGGAAAGAGGTGTACAAGAGCAGAGAGGTGGAAATGATAGCACGGGGATCATTGCTCAATGCCCATTTCGTAGTTACACCTCTTTTCACTAGATGGCACAAGCAAAAGAAAGTGGTTTCCTCACCGCTCCACCATGGCCATGCTCATTCCTTCACCTAGTTCTTAATGTGGCCTTACCTGCTTGATCGCATGCTTACACAAGATTCCAATGTGATGGTGTTTATGCCTGTCTCTGTATTGTTCTTCGATCATAATATTTGTCATCAAATTATTTGAGATTTGCTGGTTTGTTACTTGCATTATTTGTCTGTTTTGTTTAAAAAGTTTGTTCGCTGGCTGATATACGTTGTTGTATCTCATTTTGTTTCACTGTTATTCCCCCTCCCTTTTCCCCTCTCCATTTATCCCACCTTCCCACTGGCTGCCTCCATCGGGTTTATAGCCCGTTATGGCAGCCATGCGTTTCCCCAACCCACTTTGACGTTAATGCTAATGTCAGTAAATAAACAGTCCTCTCCCTCCACCATGGCCGCAGCCTAAGTACTGTACTTTACTACTAGTACCTTTGTCACTAGCTCGCCTCCAGAGAGAACGACGTCATCATTATTTTCCTGTCCTCCCCAATTTAAATGTTATACCTGAATCTTTGAATTAGCAACAAAAAGGAATCCCTGTTTAGCCAAAAACAAACAGTTCTGAAGGCTGGTCACACTGGCCCTTGTAATTATAGTTTCTTTTCAGCTGATACTGTCTGCAAATGAACGATAATTAAAGGGTTATAATTCGACATCTTCACCAGCGATTTGTAACTCTTGTTTAGTTAGCATTCCAGTTAATTTAACTTAGCCGTTGGACACACCAGTTCTCGTTAGATCACTGGAGTTAAGCCACACAAAGCCCACGTTAGTACCAACATGGATGGTTGGTAAAGAACGTTGGGTGCTGCAAATTCCCCCTCTCCTACCTCCCCATCTGCCTCAAGCAGCCTCTAAGGGTTCGGCCTGTTATGGCTGCTTGGCTTACCCCCCAACCCGTTATTGTAGCATAGCATAATGAAATTTTGTGCAAAACTAACCCTATAATTCAGATAGAGGGGGCCAGGGGCCAATTTTTTTACCCATCAAAGTTTACGACGTTACTTCTTTTTTTTTTAATTTATGGCCTGATATAAAACAATTCAGTAATTTTTTTTAATGTTAACTTTATGACGAGTGGTTTGCCGCAAATTTAAACATGAGATTTATCTAAAGGTAAAAACGTGTGAAAATTATATCTAAATATATACTGTGATGATCATACATAGTTAGCCCGTTTTTCGTTCCCCCTCACTCTTCACCTAAATATATTTCACTTAAAATTAACGGCACGTAGTATGTCTGGTATTTCACCAATATTACCCCCTAGCCTCCCTAATTTCCGAATATCTTGGGATGAGTGTAATTTCTTTTAGATTAACACCTTATTATAGTTTTCAATGATGTGAATAGAGGGATAGAATGGTTCCTTGTTTCTCTGCTCTGCAATTATCTAAAGGCGGGTTAATAAATTAAATTTAGTTGGACGGTTTATACAGTTGAAAAACACCAACTCAAATACCCCTGCTGTTGTTTAATATTTTTAAAGGCATCGTTAACGTCGACTAAATTGTATATAAAACTACTCTAACGATAGAAATTTTTACTGGCGCTGAACGGCAGACATGACGGGCCGCTGCACAGGAACGCCATCTCACGTCAGAATGGTGTATTATTAAATTTGGAAGTTTAAAGAAAGCAAGTCAGTTAAAAGACAGCCGAAAAAAATTACTACTACCCCCTACTAACCCCTTTCCCACCTACGGCAGGATCGGATACCCTTGCTTCGTTGGTGTTTTACGACCCTTCAACTGCAGAGTCATTAGGGCCCCGTCCACAGAGTAGTTCTAATGCACAGACACTACAAAAAAGCAACGATTTTTGGGTATTAGCAGTACCCAGTTTTCACAGACGGCCGCCAATGATAGTACTAGCTGGGGTTGCGGTGCTTAATTTCAGCGATAAGCCGCTCACGTCGGGTGCTCGTTTTGCCCCTCTGGATGGACACATGGGCGATCTTTTGGGCAGCATTTTGTGCCGTCGGCTGGCGACCAAAGCTGCAACCCCTATGCTTATTTATCGTGGGTCTACTATTAGTTGTAGCGCTTCAAACATGCCCGGGGAGGAGGGGACGAGCTGCTACACCTGTGAATTTGGCCTCATCTACGCGTTTCTAGAAGACCCCACCTCGGTGGCGCAGTTGGTAGCGTCAGTGATTCTAGGTCAGATACTGGACCGGGGTCGGTTGGCAAATTTCGGAAGAGAAGGCCTGAGCGCGCCTTCTTTCGGATGAGAAGTAAATGATGCACTCGTACAATGGCATTTGCACGTAAAAGAACCCACCAGTTCTCGTCTGATCACTGAAGGTAAGCAACGCAGCTCCAGCTAGTACTGACATGTGTGGCCGCGTGGGAAACATGGGTACCGCTAATACCCAAAAATCGTCGCATTAGTGAAGTGTCTGTGCAGTCTCTGCATTAGAACCACGAAGTGAACGGGATTTTAGGTCCCTAAAATACCAACGAACAGACAAACGAAATGCAAAAGAACCCTCCCCACTATGTAACAGGTAGATGAGGCAAATTCCCAGGTGTTGGAGGTCGTCCACTAGCGTCGGTTGAATTCCCCAACGAACAGTAGACCTACGATATAAATAAGAGTAGGGGTTGCAACTTTGTTCGGCCGCCAGCTGCGGAAAAATACCGTACAATATTGTGTGTTCGGCAGGTGCCGGACTCCTTTTGCATTGCAGTTATTGCGCAATAGGTCAGACACAAAGCAATTTTATAACCAATAAAGCATTAATTTACCTTCCAAAAATTTCTATTTTGGTTGTATAATGCGGCAATGGAACAGTGGGGTAAGCCGACATCGCCCCATAGATAACTCAGCCAATATTTCCTGCGGGTTCCAGACGCGCGGCTCTGGGATGCCTCCAGTCAGAGCATGTTCATTGTACCCGCAGACCCGACCCTGCCACAGGCAGGATAAGGGGATGATGATGATTTCACCCTTGTGTGCATTCAGAGGAACAAGATGGGCACCCGACGCTGCTATAGGTGGGAAAACTATAATAGGGTGATGTAACTCTACAGCACCCTACTATAGGGGAAGAGTGTTGAGGGTGATGCTATAATACAGAATCCTGAATCTTAAAGATTTCAAATGGCAAGTCGGTTTACACATACAAATTATGTTAATTGAGTGGAATAAGCGTAGAGCTGATGTGCTCACACATTCACTCCAAGATCATTATGAGCTTCAGAAGCCAAGGGTGGAATCTACCTACCATCTCTAAGAATTCCCGAGAGTAGAGGAGGGAGAACATGTATGAAGTTCACAGGTCCTCCCCATAGCTGCAATAATTCTGCCTGCAGTTCTCCCATCATCTATTCCTTCTGCTAATTGTGGAGGCCAACACCCGGTTCCAATTATCCATCGATACTTCCCCCCCTCCCACAACCTCATAATCTGGTCTTTACATCCACCCTTGTATCTCATTCCACCTTCCTGCCTCAAAATCTCAACTCCGCAATTGTACGGTATTCACGCTCTAAACCCTAGAGCTATAATATTTTATTGCTGCTTCCTTTCCCCTTCTCATCCGTCGTTTTGAAAACCTTCGCCTGCTACTCCGCCCCCTTGTGCACTTCGTTGCACCTCTATTTCCTTCTTAATGGGGCGCTCATACACACAAACCGACTATAATCTTCCAGGGAAAAAGAGCTGAAGAAAAATTAAATTTGACAGGGTATATCAAAAGCGTATTTTAGCATGAAATTTCTGACATTCGTCCGAAGGTTTGCCAACAAAATACTGCCATTTGACATTAGGGAACGAAGGGCACAAAAACTCTTCATGTTCTCCGCTCTATTATTACGACGTAACAGTGGGACCTAAAGACTTAAAAAACAAGAGGGGGTGAAGAGACAGACCTATTTGCAGCGGTACACTTTACCCATATTACATCCCTGATTTCTTATAATGATGCATGCCAGTTAGAAAATTATGATGACGACGTGATAAACAAGAGTGATTAGGGCCTAGTTGGTACCAACATCAAAAGAAAGCCTTTAGCCAAAAAATGGATATAACACATACCTAAGCGGAAGCAATTTCTATAACAAGTTAGGCAGCGTCACAGACTAACACCTGCAGTGGTCAAGCTGTTTGTGTATATATAACAAGACCGCTATTCTAGCGTAATTATGAGGCACGCACACCGGGTCATCAACGGTGCCGACTTTTTTGAGTGTAGGAATACCAGTGTGGTTTAGTCAGTCTTGATGGCTTAGTAGTTAGGTTTGAGTCCCTGATTTCATGAGTTTTCCTCGGTTCAAGGATGGATCCTAGCCGAGGCAGATGGCTCAGAGGGTAAGTAGGTGACTCGTTATCGAGGAGTTGTGAAGACATCATCATCATACCCTTATCCCGCCGGTGGCAGGGTCCGTTCTGCGGGTTCTAGCCCTCCACTCCCACCAGGTCCCCGTCCACCCAAACACTGTCATATCCTTATGGACAACCCTAATCCCACGTCTGATTTGGTCCGCCCCCCCAAACACCAGGATCTCTTTTCCCAGGTATTCGAGTCTCCACGCACGGCAAGCACGTGGATAGGCGCTTTCTTACGTCCCCTACCAGTGACGCGTACATAGACCAAGACTAATTATGATGTTAAGTGCTGTGTGACTATTCAACCCCGCGCAAACAAGGGGCGATGTCTATGCTGCCACCACACTTTAGAAAAGAACCAATCCCTTTCTTAATCATCATCACCAACCCTTTTGACACCTATGGAAGAGTCGGGTCACTAATTTTGTCCCATGAGCGAATTTTTGGACTGTATTTTATGCAGCCGACCTGCTTAATTATCATCAGCCTATTTTTCTTTGTTGGGACCGACTTCGGGGGACGATCTCTGGCACCTGAAATTTTGAAAATTTGAAAAATGGATTCTTTTATAAGTTTTACAGACCAGTGATTAGGCCAGCTACAGTATGCAATATGCAGCGGGAACGGCTGTATTGCGTTCGACACACCAGTTCTCATCTGATCCCTGAAGTTATGCAACGCAACCCCAGTTAGTACTAACATGGGTAGCCGATTGGGAGAACTGCGTACCGCTAATATCAAAAAATCGTTGCATCAGCATAGTGTCAGTGCAATCTCTGCATTAGAACTACGTGGTGGACAGGGCTCTAATGACCACTGTTGTTGAAGGGCCCTAAAACACCAATGAAACAAACCCATATGGAGCGGTGATAGGCAGTGAGGAAGATCCATATACATAAAATGCAAGTGAGATGCGAATGCTGCAGCACATGAGCGGGGTGTCAAGAGCTGATAGAATTAGGAATGCGTATATTAGAGGTAGCTTGGGGTGGGGACATTGCGAGAAAGAGGAGGGCGAATAGATTAAGGTGTTATGAAGATGTAATGAAAGATCAAATGTTCGAAAGGATGAAATTTCTCGTAGTTTTTTGTGTGGTAATTTCGCATAATTTGTGCAAATTTTCGTTGTATATTCTTAATGGACATTCGTGAAGACTTCCCTGACAAGATAAGCCACCCTCAAATTTTAAAACTCCATTTCGATATTGTTCACCAGCGATTCTAATAATTGAACGAAAAGAACAGTTTTTGGGAACGCACCGCCGTTTTAAACTGAATTTGCGATCGATAAGCATACTGTATGTTCAACAATAGATAGTTGATATTCAGCATCACACCTATTGAAAGGATCCTTCGGAAAACTGTGTTGCCATATCCAAGATGCAACTGCTTTAGATAACAGGTGTCGGAAGAAACGAAAAGAAAATTGCGTTCTGATGAAAGTCAACGCTGGAATTGCAACGGTCATCGACTCAATTTTCTAAAGGATGATCTGCCAGAAAACTTGAGTAAACTGTCGTCGTCTGCATCGCCTCAATTCGTGGGGTAGGCCAGCATTCCCCCCCCCCCCCCCCGACAACATACCAACTTAGCCAATACAGTAAAACTCCGCTATAACGAATTTGTAGGGGATTGCAATCACATTCGTTATAGCCAGGAATTCGTTACAACCAGGAAAGCTGTTTTTAACCCGAGATAGCTAACCAGTAGTCTGTGATACTACCCGAAATATCAAGAAATTGTGGTTTTGGTAGTTCTGCAAAACATTTGGTTTCTAATCTTTGTGTACCTTCTTATTTACCCCAATGAAACATTTCTACATGTTTTTCTTACTATTTTAATGCCCGTTGATTTAGTTTTCTTACAGTTGGCATTCTCCCAGACTATTGATTAGCTGTAATGACTGCCCTTAAGTATTGAAGGGCAGTCAATTCTTGAGGAGCGCAAGTTATTAGGTGTTGGAAACAGAGGAATTCATGTAGGAAGTAGATAGGCAAGTAGACTGGGATTTGGAAGAGACAGCTGATGCAGTGTGGGTTAGGTTCGCCAGAAAAATTAGAAAATTTGGGGAAGCCATTTTAGGTGAGGCTAGAGTATAAGGTACACTCCAGGGCAGGCAGACATAGTGGTGGAATAATGCAATAGAGGCAGCCACCAAAAAATAAAAGGCTGCATTCCATAGGTGGATGGAGATAGGAGACTAAGATTCTAAAATATGCTACAGGCAGACCAAGGCCACAGCTAGGAGGATAATTTCTTTGGTCATACACCAGAGGTCCTCTATGATAGAGACAAAGGGGGAATGAAGGAAGAATGTAGCCTGGTCAAGACCAGGGTAGGGCGATTAAAGATTTACCCTGAGCCATAACAGTGAAGGATAGAAAAGGCAGAATCTTGTGTCATACTTCTGAGGTAAAGGAGTGGGGAGAGTATTTCTCCAGTCTATCTAATTCCCGCAAAGGGTAATTCCTGCATATGGTAATGGTGGAGTGAATGGGGGATAATGGGGGAGATAAGCAGGTGTGTAGGGCTAGAACCTGCATACCCGACCCTGCCACAGGCGGGATAAGAGTATGGTGGCGATGATGATGAGAAAATGAACGTTTATAATATCATCAGCCATTTGTGCATTCTGCCATAGTAAAATAAAAAGTATGACAAGGCATTCCTATAAGTGGTGTTCAATTCAGTATGTGGTGACCATTGATTTGGGGGAGCGGCGAGTTGCGTTGGACACACCAGTTCTCGTCTGATCACTGAAGTTAAGCAACGTAAGCCCAGTTAGTACTGACATGGGTGGTCGCTCGGGAAAGCTGGGTACTGCTAATACCCAATAATCGTCGCTTTAGTGTAGTGTCTGTGCAGTATATGCATTAGAACTATACAGTGGACGGGTCTCTAATGACCTCGTAGTTGACGGGACCTTAAACTCCAACAAACAACAACAACCATTTAGTGGAAGTTTGTGTTAAATCCATCAATAAAAATTATTTATAAGATCCATCATTCGTTATATCCAACCAAATTATCAAATCTTTTATAACTTTTCATCGTTATTACCAGGAAATTCGTTATATCCAATTCATTATATCCGATATTTTTAATATACAAACTCCTATCCTTTTGCCGGGACCTTGGAAACCATTCGTAACATCCAGGAATTCGTTACATCCGAGATCGTTATAGCGGGGTTTTACTGTATTCCAGACGCCTGGTTGGGGTGACCCAAGCCAGAGTATGTTCAGTGGACCCGCAGACCCATCCCTGCCACAGGCGGGATAAGGGTATGATGATGATGATGATGGAGATGTAATGAGAAGAGGGAAGAAGGAGCTCGTTAGGACCATAACAGGAATGCAGGTGGTTGGAAGCACCTGAGGCAGGGAGAGACCAAAGTAGGCTTGTGAGCAGGTTGTTCATAAAGATATGGAAGTGTACCGACCCTACCACGGACGGGATAAAGGTATCATAATGCAGCATGGGCTCTTTTACCTGCAGATACTTTAAACTGAACAGGCACTTCTAATGTCTTTAATGCTTAATTGAAACGAAACTGACACTGGACTGAAACTGAACCGACACTGAACTGAGCCAAAACTGAACTGACACTGAGCTGAAACTGAACTGACTGGACTGAACTGAAGGTGAACTGGCACGGAGTTGAAACGTCATATCTGGGGGAGGTTCAGGAAGTTATTGTAATGCAGATTCTCAATTTCGTACATATCAAGTCAAACAACTTATGAGAAGTTAACTTTTACATTTGGTAGTAAAATGTTGTCCCAAGGACAAAGTAAGGCATTTTGGGTTAGTATCCAGGCAAAACAATAAGAAATAACAATGGTGACTTACTATATTCATTATTTCGTGTGGCTGTTGCGTTCACGTTTTCTCTTGAAACCCACACAAAGTGATGGTTGCAATCCAGATATAAACGATAAGTCCTACAGCCAGGACTAGCGCAATTATTGGAGTGGGTGGCAGGACGGCATGCTACCTGAAAAACAGAATAAAATAACGAAAAATTGATTAAAATAATATATTTGTTTTAAAAGCCTTTTAAATATGCTCACTCTCTGGTAAAATTCAAAAGCTTTCCAGAAAATGATTGGACGCAGACAACAAAAAATGAATCTGCTTGAGCAATTAGTTTCTCAGGGGCAGTACAAAATGGGCAGGTAATTTATTCTGATAGTGGATTTATGGTTGCATGATTCTCGCAGCCAAGACACATTAACAGTTTACCCGTGAACACACGAATGAACTAATGTACAGTATTTGTAAATTATCGATTGTCATCCTAAAAATCCCACATCGGTGGGCAGTAGGTAGCACGCTTGGTGATTCTAGGTTCGATACTGGAACGAGGTGAGTTGGATTCTTTCAAGGCGGCGCGGCAGAGAGGATCGAGTGCACCTTCTTTCGGATGAGAAGTAAAACCGATGTCATTTTCACGTCAAAGAACCCTCTTTACTATGCAACGGGTAAATGAGGCACAGTTTCTAGGTGACGGAGCTCGCCTCCTCTTGTCAGTAGAATGCCCCAACGAGCAGTAGGCCGACGATAAATAAGCATAGGGGTTGCAGCTTTGGTCGGCAACCGGCTGTGGAAAAACACTGTCCAATATATCGTCCTTGCGTCCATTGAATGGGACAAGATGGGTACCCGGACCTGCCATAGTCGGGAAAAGGGTTAGAAGTTGCGACTGTCATCCTAATGTCTTATCCCCCGCTTATTTAACGTCGGCGTGTGATTGGGGTACTTTACTTCAGGTGACGAGGCTTGGGAATTTTATCGATTTGAACGTATTTCTTTTTCTGTGTATACAAGCGCTCTAGTAGTTTATCTCTGAATTTCGTAAGGCCATAGTTGCAGGATCTATCCTGACCGATGCTGGAGGCTTTTAAGCCCAAAAGAGCAGCCGCAAGGCGTATTTTGTCACATGGGGAATTTGTTTTCGTTGGTGGTTTAGGTCATTGGAGCCCCGTCCACGGCAGTTCTAATGCAGAGTCTGCATAGACATTACGCTGTTGCAACGATTTTGCATTTCAGCATTACTTTGTTCCCAAGAGGTCACTCATGCTAGTACTAGCTGGGGTTGGTAGTGATCCCGTGTACGATGTCAACTGAATGTGAAATTACCCTTGTTTTAAGGAGTAGTCTATAATCATGTATCCCAATAGTGCAAAATTGGGCACTTGACCCTGCCATTGGTGGCAAAAGGGTTGATAATGATGGGGATAATTTTAAATATGTTCTTTTATGACTGTTCTGAAATTTACAAAGCTTTACAGCATCATCACCATCATCATACGCTTATCCCACGCTGTCAAGCGCTGAAAATCAGCCTGTCCTAGGGGTGCCATATGTGAGCATGTTACACCAAGGGGTTGGGGAGTCGGCCAAGCAGCCGTAACAGGCCGAACCTTGTGGAGGCTGCTCATGGGTGAGAGGGAGATAGGAGTGGGTGATGTAGGAGAGAGGAAATTCGAAGCACCGAATGTTAAACCAACCACCCATGTCAGTACTAACTTGGGTTGCGTGATCTGACGGAAACTGGGGTGTGCAACGCAACTCAGTCGCTCTTATATACCCTTACTTCGTCTAGAAATGGTTTTTACCAGCAGTGGTGACATCATGCACATTATGAGAGGTCACGGGTTATGGCAAGAAAATGACTGACCAAAACAACTTACCGCGATCTACGGTTAGAGACCACCCTGTACCTTACATCATCTAGCTACCAGCCATCTATTTTAGTAGTCAAACTTTTCACTAGAATGTAACCTTATGGAAAGAAAGGGTAAAAAAAATCGCAACATTCTAACCCGAACATATTTAATATGCAGAGCGGATATAGTTGAGAAAAGCCCAACTTTCTGTTGAAAAATTTAAATTTGGTTATGGTAGTCTTCTTCTAGAAATCAAATTGTTAATTGCTACCTGAATTTGAGAAAAAAAAACACTAGTAGACGTCTCAACAAATAAATCCGAAGCCGGTAAGCTGATCATACCCTAATCTGCCGTCTATCTTCAAACGCCCATCATTCTTTGCCAGATTAACATTCTTGTAGCATTTAAAGAGATTTCGTCTTTGGATTTGCAATGACTTTAACGTAAAGGGCGGAAAAAAGCCTCCATACAACTTGTCACGTGTCGGGGTCAAAATGTAAAAGCATTTCGGAATTCAGGTAAATCCACTCTGGGTTTTATGACTAGTTTCCCCCATTTACACGGAAGCCATCTTGTCAAAAATGATTACAGAAACATCACTAGGGTGCCAGACAATCGAATATCCCTAACGCAATTGGGTTCTTCATAAATTATGTCTGCAAGCGATTTACGACTGACAAAAAAATCAACTCCCAGGTAAACGCAGATATGTACATGCGCACAACGTGTATTGTAACTTCTCTCCCTTACCACCAACTTGACCTCCGTCTTAAATCCTGCCACTTCAGAACGGAAAATTCTTGACATTTGCATTGTAGTTAGCATACTTGACCCTTTTCTCGTTTACGACAGGGTCGGGCACACGTGCCTCTTTACCAGAACAGTATTTTCACGTTGCCGACCTAATACAAGAACGTTTGCTTACTAAACGTCCACTATTTTCTTTATAGGGATAAGTTCGTTCACTGCCATCAGAGGACGAGCTCGTGGTTCTGACAATCTGCAGGCCACCTATCATTGTTACTATATAGTCACCCACTGGCGTAGCCAAGGGAGCAGGGGGTTTGGGGGTTAAAACCCCCTTGGGCCTCGGCTGAAAAATTTAAAACGTTTTGAAATCGAATATAGCGAAACGCTATACACCCTATCGACAGTCATATCCCCCTTTCAGCAGTCATATACCCCCCCCCCCTTCAGAAAACCGTGGCTACGCCAGTGCAGTGGGATTCGAATTCGGCCCACTCAGTCGTCAATCCACTTCTCCCGCGGTCTGTTTTTGACTCTTCTTTTGACATGTCTCTCTCTCTCTCTCACTCACTCTTAGCTTTGTATCTTTCAGCAGTATTTGTCTCTGTCTGCATTTTCTCTCTCTCTCAAGCTTTGTCTCTCTCAAATCTTTGTTTCTCTCTCAATCGTTGTCTCTAACTGTAGCAAGAATTTGTCTCTCTCTGTAAGTCTCTCCCTCTCTCTGTATTTGTGTGGTTGTGTCTCTACCTCTTTCTGCCAGTATTTTCATGTCTCTAAGTCTTATCTCCCTCATTCTATGCGTGTGTCTTTGCCAGTGCCGGATTTACCATTAGGCTAATTAGGCTGAAGCCAAGGGCCTCATCATTTAGCGGGCTTAAAACTTAAGAAAGGGGCCTCCAAAGGGCTTGAAAAGGGCCTAAAAATTGAAATAGCCTAGGGCCTCTCAATATCTAAATCCGGCACTGGTCTTTGCCTTTCTGTATTTGCGTGTCTGTCTTTGTTTGCCACGCGCATATATCTCTACTCTCGCTACTTTCTGCTTGTCTCTGTCTCTTTCACCGCGTCTTACCCTCTTTCACTGTGCCGTGCCCTCTCCACATGTATCTCTGTGGTTTGCCTGGCTTTGTGTCTCTACGCCCCCTCTCTCTCTCTCTGTCTCTCCCTCTTTTTCTGCCTGTCTTTCTGTCTCTCTACTCGCTGTTTATCTATTCCTGTCTCTCTGCCTTTCTCTGTCTCTGTCTGTATCTCTGCATTTCTCTGTCTCTCACTCCCTCTCTCTCTCTGTGTCTGTCTATGTCTGTCTATGTCTCTCTCTGTCTCTGTCTGTCTCAGTCTCTCATTCTGTCTCTGTCGTTTCATGTGAGTGGCACTGTTTCTTTCTGTTCCCCAAAAGATGTCGCGATATGTGCAACCAGTTAATAACCAGGTTACGTGACTCACTAAATACTGTATAATCAGTCTGTTACTCCAGCCGATCAATTTCAAGCTCATAAAACATCTTTATCTGATAGGGTAAGTAATCTCCGGTTAAGCTCTATTTTGAATCGAGCATGACAGTAGGTGCATCACTGGAGTGGATATTATACTATAATTTAATATATTCATTGTGAGAATGTCACCCTGTCTGTCTCCCGGTGTCTTTGTCTACTTATCTATCAAAACAGGTTAGGTGTAGTGCACTTGGAGAGGCAGCTAAGAGGTACATTCGCTAAAATGATTTTGGAATGACAGTTCTCATGGTAATAATAATATTTAAACAAATAATTATATTCGAATATAGGAGTGCACCGCGTATTATAAAATTATTTGCCTTCTGAGTTTAAGTGGAATCGGTCAAATCTCATTGTTCATGTCACTGACTTATCAAAGGTACTTGGCACTCAGTCATCAACATTCATCATCCCTTACTAGCTCCTCCCCGCCTATGGCTGGGTCGGGTAATCACTTCGCTCGATAGAACAAACAACACACGGGCGAATTGTAGAAAGGTCGGCTATCGACTTAGCCCTAATACTGCGACACTTGCTTAGTTAACGTCGGACTGTTTTCTACCTGAAGGCAATTTTTGTTTACCAAAGCCACGGGACGAAATTCTAAACTTGAAAATTTTGTCGAGTCACGTGACATTTGCAACGCGCCACACTGGATCACTACTTTAGCTAAGATGGTAGGCGCTCCTGGCAGCTTGCAGATAGGGTAGGTCAATGCAAACGTGGAGCCAATGCACAATTCAGCCGGGTGCCCGTGTGTCCCCTTGGGACAAATGATCGATCTTCTGGATGAGTTTTACGAAGCCCATTGCTTATTTAGAGTCAGGCTATTTTCCATCACCGAAGGCTGGGAAGGGTTCGAATTTTTGCAACATAGATAAGGCTCCTTTTGCATGCAGTACTGACATTGTCACCACACGGAGTCTGACTTTTATGATTCATCCATCCAAAGGAACAATTAGGGATTTTTATCCCCTCTCGTTCGACGAGGGGCCTGAGGAAAAGCCAAGTAAATGAGTAGGGTGCCGATGGGAACAGCTGTATTGCGTTGGACACACAAGTTCTCGTCTGATCACTGATGTTAACCAACGCAACCCTAGTTAGTACTAACATTGGTGGCCGCTTGGGAACACTGGGTACTGCTAATACCCAAAAATCGTCTTAACAACATAATGTCCGTGCAGCCTGCATTAGAACTGTGCAGTGGACGGGGTTCAAATAACACTGTAGTTGAAGGGCCCTAAAACACCAACAAATCAATCAAATCAAAGGGGTGTCGAGAGACATCGCGAAAAAAAGTAAGGGAGAGTACATTGAGGTGGTATGGACATGTAATAAGAAGAGAGGAGTAGGAGCTCGTTAGGCCCATTACGACGGGGGAGATCATACATGGCAGTGCATGGAGTGGACGGGGACCTGGTGGGAGATAGACGGGTATTATGATTATGATGGTGACGTTCGACGAGGGGGCCATTGACTACTGAGACTCACTTCCTCGAATAAAAACTCTGTTTTCATTTACCAATTTAAGGGTCGTTTTTAGCCCAGACCACCTGCAAGATTTTCAGACATGTTCAGAATTTCGCTTGTTTGAAACACTGCTTTTCAAGTTCGTGCCGTTAGAGAGCCTTTCCCCTTAGTCATTTGCACTGTCAACTCTTGAGCAACAAAAGCTACAGCTTTATAACAACCGTGGCATTTAGACATAAATTCTTCTAATTTATCTCCTGACTGCCAATAAAATGCACTCTTCTGTAGAAATTATCATCCTACTTCTCTTGAAGCCTTTGACAACATTTTCGGGGAATATTTAGGGGGTGTATTCAAATGATTCTTGTATCCTCTACTCCTCGTTTTCGTTCTAACAAAACTGAAACAATGGACGGACGACCATCAGTAACTGCGGGAGAACAACCTCTGAAAATTCCAACGGGTTACAAACGCTGATCGAATCTTTAGCCGAAATACCACCTCTCAACATGGAGACGCGAAGGCACCGTCCTAGGCTTGTGTACCACCGGTTTCAAGTTCGAGTCTGGTCCAGGCGGGTGGGTTTCAAGGAATGAGATTTTGTTTGTGTTTTGTTGATGCTCTAGGGCCCTTCAACTACAAAGGTCCTTATAGCCCCATCCACTGCACAAACACTGCACTAATGCCACGATTATTGAAATTAGCGGTACTCAGGTTTCCCAAGAGGCCACCCATGTTAATACTAGCTGGGGTTGCGTTGCTTAACTTCAGTGATCCGACGAAAACTGGTGTGTCGAACGCAATAAGCTGCTCCCCCTAGGGATGAGAGAGGTCTCAGTGCGCCATCCGTCGGATGGGAAGTAAAGCCAGTGTGTATAATGACTCCATTAAGAACCCTTCCCACATGGAACGTATCGATCGGCAGGAATTCCCAACTGTAAGAGCTGGCCTTCTGGCGTCGGTGGAAGAAAAGTGCTTCTATGAATTGAAGCATACACCTGTGATAAATAAGTAACGGACTGCATTATGAGGTCGGCAGCCGGCTACATTTACATTGCCAGAAACGACACAAATGGACACCTGGCTTTGCCAAAGGAGAGCGGCTGTATTGCTTAGGACACACCAGATCTCGACAGATCATTGAAGTTAAGCAACGAAACCCCAGCTAGTAGTAGCATGGTTGACCACTTGGGAACGCCGGGTACTGTTAATACCCAAATCGTCGTAACAGCGTAGTGTCTATGCAAACTCTGCATTAAAACTATGCAGTGGACGGGCTCTAATGCCCATTGTAGTTGAAGAGCCCTAAAACACCTGCAAAACAAAACGCCAAAGGTAGAAGAATTCATTTATTCTCTCGGAACAGCACTGTATTATTCGGGTAGTCAACAGACAGAAATGTGAATCCATCGTCCAACATTCATCAAGTGAATCCCGCTTCCGGTCTTCATCACGCCAAGTGGCGTCCACATTTATCGAGAATATTCTATATTAACGTCAGCACATGAAAGACCCTAGTGCACGGGAATGGCGGACGCATTGGGAACATCTATGACCAGAAGGACCCAAAAGGTAGAATTCAGCAGAAAGAGAAAATGAAGAGGCAGAAAGTGAATAGGTAAAGGGGAAAAATTGCGGAAGGGAACTGCTGATGATTGACTTCTTCTCTTAACGGGCCTTACACATGTCTACCCAGTAATCCAAGAAGCTGAGTAGGACCCTTGACAGAGTAGTGATCCCAACCGACAGTAGGTGCTTTCATTGCACCTACTGCCGGCCAGCCATCTATCTCGGGTCGGAACGAGCGTGCAACCACCGCCCCACAGGCACCAGCAGGCTATCTCTATTGCAAATAAATTGTTTAAGTACAACAATTAAAGCTATCGCGTTATTTCGAGAAAAAATATATCTCATTTGAACTATTTTCCCGAAATTAGATTAGTTAAAACATGCCGAAATTCGCTGAAATATGTTCTATTCAGTAAATATACCCAGTACTATCTTACTTTCGTTTTTCTTTTCCACTAACTTTGGCAAAATACTATACGCAGAAAAGACTTCCAAACGCCGATAAATGCGATCAAAAATTATTGGGAAATCTTAGAACTAGAAAGGGTTACAACTTTGTGCCAGAATTTCTAAAATTTATTTCGGAAAACGGCGACAGGAAAATGTCTCTTCCTACTGACACATTTCTAAAAATAATTCAAACTTATGACAGGGTTAAGTACTCACTGGGGAGAGGCAGCGAATGTAAACTCCGAGAAACAAATACTGTATAGATTCCTGACTAAAGGCCTGAACACACAAAGAACTGCTAACAGGGCTGGCCGCTTGGGAAAACTAGGTACCGCTAATAACCAAAAAAATCGTCGCATTAGTGTAGTGTCTGTGCAGTCTCTGTACTAGAACTATACAGTGGATGGGGCTCTAATGACCTTATAGTTCAAAGCCCCTATAATACCAACGAATATGCAAACAGTAGCATACTATCAAGGATACTGCGCTGCTACCCGGGTTCTCGTGATGTTAGAGCAGCGGTGGTGGGAACGCTGGGAACATTCTAATTCTAATATCACTGGAAACGCTTTAATTCTAATTGAATATACTGCAAGCAGCTCTGATAGGCCAGATTGGCAGTGGAAAGAATGGCTCTCATTCCTAATTTTTAACCCATTGAAAACCCCAAGATACATCTCAAGCAATAATTTATTCAGAAAATTGTAAATCTTAGTCATCAAATGTACATTCAGTGGGGCCCCCTAGGGCGATCTATTGGGCAGTATTGTTTCGCAGTCGGCTGCCAACCGAAGCTACAACCCCTATACTTATTTATCGTCAATTTACTGTATGTTGGAGAACTTCAACGAACTCCTACACCTCAAAATTTTGTCCCATTCGGCAACTGCGTCAGTTGTTCTAGGTTCGATACTGGACCGAGATGGATTGACTTCTTTCGGGTGAGAGAGAGTGGCCCCGAGTGCGATATCTTTCGGATGCGAAGTAAAACCGAGGTCCCGTGTGGTGTACGACAGCATTTGCAAGTAAAAGAACCCTCACTACTATGCAACGGGTAGACGAGGCAAAATTTTCAGGTGTAGGAGCTCGCACCCTGGCGTCGGTGGAATCCCTTGTCCAATATATTGCCCTTTTGTACATTCAGAGAGACAAGATGGGTACCCGATCCTGCCATAGTAAAGAGATGTCTTTTACGTGCAAATGACATTGCGCATCGAACGGGACCACTTCCTGTGGGTATTTTTGACGTCAGGGGCAGAAGCCTCATCATGATACCCTTATCCCTCCTGTGGCAGGGTCGCGTCTGCGGGTTCTAGCCCTCCACTCCCGTCGATCTCCTACCAGGTCCTCGTACCCCACACACTACCATATCCTTACGGGAAACTTGTTCCCACGTCTGCTGCTTCGACCCCCTCCTGCCCCGAGTGTTTCCAACCACTCCTGATTTGGCCCTAACGAGCTCCTACCCTCTTTTCATTACGTGTCCATACCACGTTAACCTACTCTCCCTCATATCCACCAATCCCTGGCTTCCTCTAATATGCTCACTCCTAATTCTATCAGCTTTCGACACCCCGCTTATATACCGCAGCATTCGCATCTGGTCTACTTGCATTCTATCAGGGGCAGAAGCAACAGTCCTAATATGACCAGAGGTAAATAAATGCTTATTCATTACTTTCTGATAGTAAGTAGTTCATGTCTGTGAATCACCTCCACGACTGAAGTGAAAAAGTAATCGAGACACAGCGAAATGATAACTGGGTAATAAATTGCGGTAAAAATAAATTAGATGATGACTACAATAAAGACAATAAAAACAATACAGGTGATAAACTTACTAAATGCAATTTGGAAAAGAAATTACAAGTTGAGGAAATCAATTGCGATGTCATATTAGAGGCTACAATTTTGAAGGTTTTATGAAATAGACAACCAAAGTCGCGCCTATCTTGAACGAGTAATTCAAGTTGTAATTCATCTACTTTTTGTCAAATTGTCAATTACATCATTACCACTGTCTGTTAGGTGTTAAATGTGTGGTGATGATGATGAATATGCCAGGTTACTCAAAATCGCAAGAATAACAACATTGTTAATTAGTTATCATGTCAAGTTAGATTTGGGTGGAAATTCCAAGTGCTTCAGACAAATGTAAGGATTACAACAACAAAAGGAGGAGAAAAAATTTGAAATTTTCACTGGCGTTAGATTTATGGTTGAAACATCGTATTTATGATTTAGTCACACGACTCTGTTTAAATAAGCAGCGATTTGTCAATAGCAGTCAACGTACACATCAAAGACTGGAATTACACGGCAAAAGAATTGAAATAGAGTGATTGCAGTGTCTGAATCATTCTACATGGTTGGTCTTGATTGCAGGATCGCCTCCTGGCCATAGAACATGACACCTTTCTGACTAAAGCAGTGGTTCTAACGTGGGGCCCACGCTCGACCGAGGACGATTCAAGAATGAATTACTAGGACCGGTGCACACATCCGATTTTTTTAATATACGGCGCAAGTGCAGTCAAGTTGCGTTAGACCCACCAGTTCTCGTGAGATCACTGAAGTTAAGCAGTGCAAGCCCACATCAGTACCAACATGGGTGATTGGTAAAGAATGTTGGGTGCTGCACATTTCCCCTCTCCTATATCCTCTACACCTATCTCCTCACCTCCCGCGAGAAGCCTCCTAAGGGTTCGTCCTATTATGGCTGCTTGGCGTACTCCCCAACCCAGTAATCCAGTAAGCCGTTGAGGGAGCGGCATTGGACACACCAGTTCTCGTCTGATCACTGCAGTTAAGCTTAGCAACCCCAGCTAGTACTTACATGGGTGGCCGCATTAGTGTAGTGTCTGTGCAGTCTTTGCACTAGAACTACGCAGTGGGCGGGGCTCTAATAGCCTTTGTAGAAGATTGGCCCTAGAACACCAAACGAAACAAGCTAGCACCACACACATCTGTTGATCTCCTGGTCACTCCTGGAAACTCCTGGCCTGTGGTCGGGATCCGGCCCCCTGATCTGCCATACCAACGTCTCATAGTTGAAGAACAATGGTAAGCAATGTTCACAGCCAAATTGTTTAGGCGGCTTATGTTGAGCTTCCAGTTTTGGCAGTAACTTCCACACCCTGTAGCGCAGAGCCACAATGATAATTTGGCCTCTGAACTAGGAAACGCAAGTTTCTGTAATAAGCATCCATTGTTCGCAGCTGCCAAATGAGTACTGGTGACATTTCACGGCATGTGTTGTCTCGGCGTCGCTGTGGAGCCTTTGTGGCACCGTAGGGGTTCCTTCATTTTTTCCTCACAACATAAACTGTCCAACTGTGTCCAAAACAGGTCATTTTGGCCTCATTCAGTGAAAAAAGTCGACTTTTTGAATAATAAGAAATATCGATATGTTACCATGAGGGTGTCAGGATTTTAGATGATCTTTGGTGGGGCATAGCTAAAAAAAAAGATTAGGGAAGGAACTCTAAGTACACCTTCCATCGGAAGGGAAGTAAAGTCGTGTGATGTTTATGTCACCACTACAGTAAGGAACGATCAATTAACCCATCTCCCGCCTGTGGCAAAGGAGCACAATTGGAAAGGGGAAAATTGCAGGAGTAGGAGCACGCTGGTTACTATTGGTGACCGGGGATTATTTATACGAAGGAAATAGGCAGACGTTGAAAAAATAAGGGGTTGTGACACTTCGTGGTTCTAACAGGACAAATGGGGACCCAAACCTGCCATAGGCGAGAAAAGAATGAGGAATGATGATGATGATCAAAGGTGCCATTTCATGATGACAACATTTTGGGGATTATTACGCAAACACCTGAGCCGGTGTGAAATGTTTATTACAATGTTAAAATCAAAAAAGGCCATAGTGGTTGCCATGTAATGCCGGTTTCTGTGATAACTTTGATCTAACCATTTACCCGCATCCCCCGTCAAACTAAGCGGCATTGTTTCGCCGACAGGGAGCTCCAGATATATCTTCTCTCTGTCTGGGAGAAATGTCGTGGCCCCGTGTGGCGTCACCCTGCCCGTCAAATAACCATTGCAGGATCGGGTATCCATTTTTGTCCCATTGAGACACATGGTCAATCCGTTGGACGGTATTTATGCAGCCGGCTTCCGATCTAATGTTGCACCCTCGATGCTTATAAAAGGTGCGTTGGACACACCAGTTCCGGTGAGATCACTGAAGTTAAGCAGCGCAAGCCCACGTCAATACCAACTTGGGTGGTTGGTAAAGAACGTTGGGTGCTGCAAATTAACCCTCTCCTTCGTCCTTTCACCTACCTCCTCATCTCCCGCGGGCAGCCTCTTAAGGGTTCGTCTTGTTATGGCTGCCTGGCTTACTCCCCAACCCACGAAACTAATCCAGAAAATCGTTGGTCAAGCGTTCTCTGGGTTATTCCACTGAAATTTTCCAAGGTAAAAATTCCACGAAGTAAGGGTCCTTTTACGTCAAGTAACATCGCACACAGCAGATGAGGATACACTCTTACTTCCAGCACTGAGGGTTCTCTATCGTCCGAAAGAATTCAACCTATCTCAAATCAGTATCGGACCTAGAACCACTGACGCAGGGGTCGTGCACGCTGCTCAGTGCCACCAAAGTGGACTAATAAAGGACCCTTTTTACAGAGCGACTGTATTGCGCAGCACACACCAGATCTCGTCTGATCACTCAAGTTAAAAAACGCAACCCAACTAGTACTATCATGGGTGACTGGTTGGGGAAACCGGGAACCATACCCAAAATCGTCGTAACAGTGTAGTGTCTGTGCAGTCTCTGCCTTAGAACTACGCAGTGGGCTGAGCCCTAATGACCGTTGTAGTTAGAAGACCCTAAAAACCAACAAAACAAACCAAAACCCCATTTACAAAAGGTCCTAGCGCTGTTTGATCATAATTATCACGTATTGGAGGTTAGTAAAGTACCCTCATAAACAGATACGCGGAAGTTAAAAACATCATCATACCCTTATCTCCCCTGTCAGCGTCGGGTCTAGTGGTTCTAGCCCTCCACTCCGGTTTGCAGATGAGATTGCTCTGACTGGGGGCACCCCAGCCAGGCTTCTGGAACCCGCAGAACAATTGGTTGGGTTGCCGGCCTACCCCCACAGATGGAGAAGTTAAATAACAAAATAATAAATCAAACCAATAGTTTGGCTTATTATTTCTCTTCCAAGGGCTGAACACAGACCCTCAGAATGCCCCGGGGCGCCTACCACTTGAGTTCGGAAGGTTACCTTCTAGCCCAGGCCGGAGCTAGATAAGGAGTTTATCTGATAATTTCTCATAAGGAGTTTACTCTGATTGCGACTTTCAGAGATGCAGCTGGGGGGGGGGTCTTACAGGTGGTGGACATATATACACAAAAATGGAAACTGCTTGCTACATCACTTTTCACATACGCACTACCTGTACATTCCTTTTGACTCCTCCCTCACACCTTCGAGGTAGAGATCCCCCGTTTCCCTCCTTTTTCGGAAATTAAACTGCGACATCGGGAAGTGGAATTATAGTATTATTTACACGTACTTACTATGAGCAAGTTGAACAGGTATGCTAAGATGACAACTTGTAGAAACCTGAAAGAAGCAAAGAAAATCACATCCATTAGATGAAGTATTTAGAAGAGATGGTCGTCAAATCCGTAAAGGGAGGGGATATTTTATGAAAGTACCCCTAAGTGACCCTCCTACAAACCAAGAGGTTCATAAAGAAATACACTCATTTGATAGTTTGTTATGAATTGTGGTAAATAAAAGCACACAATTTTTGAAAGTCATAAACCTGCCTCTACGGTTGCTACTGGAAAGATGAACACATTAAAACAAACATCAATCTTCAAACTGGAGAGAGCTGCTTTCCTCCATTATTATACTGCATGTGTCCTTTTAGATAATACACCAGGCGGCGGCCTGACCAGGCAGGTACAACTGCTACAATTAGCAAAACTTACGCCAAAGAACAGGTTTTCCACGTCGAAAAATGCTGCTACTGATGCGCACACTTCTTCAACACAGCGGAAGCCAGCAATGTTTCAGCCATCGCATACATGCAAATTGCGCGCATCACAACTAATTCAAATTGGGGGATATTCACGTGGTCAGGGTGTTTGTCTTTGAAAGCCCCAAGTTGTGAGTAACGTGTCACCTGCATGTCGACCAACTTTCGCTATATGAATATGTAATCTTTTGTGACTGTTGATTCGTTGGTCTTTTAGAGCCCTTCAATCCTCCCACGCAATCCTCAGCCCTCCTCTCTCCCTGTGACACAGTTCTCTCCCTCGTCTCCAGTGACACAGCTCTTGCCCTCAAAAGAAGTAAGCTCTCCCACGTATCGTCATAAATTACTTCCCTCTCCATATTAAGCTTGTTCCCAGGGTTTTCTTTGCCCCCCCCTTCTCCCCATGCTCTGTCGCCACTGCCGTAACCCCCCCATGCCTTAACTTTTACTTTTACTAACCTTTGCATTATTATTGTCCCCTCCTCGCCCTCCCCAGGGTGCATGTCGGATGCAATACACGTATACTGTAGATTGGCAGGCTAACTGGCACTCTGGAGTGGCGTATTGTGTTGGACACACTAGTTCTCGTTTGATCTTTGAAGTTAAGAAACGCAACCTCAGCTAGTACAGGAATGGGTGACGGCTTGGTAACACTGGGTACTGCTAATATCCAAAAATCGTCGTAACAGCGTAGTGTCTGTGCAGACTCTGCATTACAACTACTCAATGAAGGGGGCTCTAAAACACCAATGGTACCCATATTGTCCCTCTGAATTGACACAAGGGCTATATATTGGACAGTGTTTTTCCACAGCCGGTTGCCGACCAAAGCTGCAACCCCTTTGATTATTTATCGTTCGCCTACTGTTAGACGGGGCATTCCACCAACGCCAGGTGGCGAGCTCCAACACCTTGAAAGCAAAATAATTTGAACTACTAACTTCATGAGTCTTTGCTCCCCTCCTTGCCATCGATGGATTTTAGGAGTACTGAGCCATAAAAATGATGCGCTGTGCTCGCTGCTCGAGCTCACGACGTCAGCAGTTACCAGTCTGATAAAACCGTACCCAGTAGTTCCTTTATCAATGAACGCTTTAGTTGGGGCTACTGCTACTTTAAAAAAATTTCACGAACACGTTTAATGACAGACGATGCAATTTGTAAAATGATTTGTACCAATTAGCAAAATTAGCAGCAGTCAGTTGATGCTGAAATTCACTCACTGTCGTCGCCTAATTCAGCAGAAACCAGTCCTACACGTCGATTAAACAGCCAAATTATCTAGTTAATTATTATACAACTTCGATTGTAAAATTTGATATGTTGCAGCCAGTGTCTGTCAGTAGCTCAATTGCTAAAGGTTACCAAACGCCGCCATTTAATTTTGACTATCCTACAGCGCTGCTAGCATCCTTTCAACTGCAAAAATGAAATCTGATACTGTATGTAGGTGGTGTTACTTAGTTTTCTAATCATCGCCAATTCAAACCCTTTTCTCGCCTACGGCAGGGTCGTCGAGTACCAATTTGGGTGAAAACAGGCACACCAGTTCTTCTCTGATCACTGAAGTTAAGCAACACAACCCCAGCTAGTACTAACATCGGTAACCGCTTGGGAAAATTGGGTACTGCTAAAGCCCAAATCGTCGTAATAGCGTAGAGTCTGTGCAGACTCTACATTAGAACTGCACAGTGGACGGAACTCTAAGGTCATTGTAGTTCAAGAGCCTATTGTAGCTGCATACAATGGTTGGACACAACTGTCCTTGGTTCGTTGGTTTTGTAGGGTCCAGCGCAGAGACTGCACAGACACTACACTAATGCGACGATTTTTGGTTATTAGCGGCACCTAGCTTTCCCAAGCGGCCACCCATGTTAGTACTAGCTGGGATTGCGTTGCTTACATTCAGTGATTATACGAGAACTGGTCTGTCCAACGCAATACAACCGCTCCCATGGTGGATTAGCAGTAGCCAGTGTTCCCAAGTGGTAACTCATGCTAGTAATAGCTTGGGTTATGTTACTTAACTTCAGTTCAATGCAATGAATATCAGTGGATACGTACGTGCCTTAGTAATACCCCTCAGAGGAGAATAATGACTTCAAGTTCATTCATTAACGGCTATTGGAAGCACTAGGCCGACGACGATGGTTTGTTCGCAATGATAGCAAAGGTGCATTACTGATAAGTGGTGGTGTTGCTTTTTGACGAGATTTTTTTTAGGGTTGATGAAGGGGGCAGGGGAGGAAGTAGAATAGGGAAAAGAGGGAAGAAGCCAGAAATGGTGTCTGCTGTTTTTTTGGTGAAGCGCCGACATCAAAACGCCACTAGTTACCCGACAAAAATACCATCATTAAGCTGTCAATGTTGAAAATGGTAATAAACAAGTTTTAAGCGCAGATTTGCTCTGCTCATATTTTAACCATTTTTTGTTGTGTGTGGATCAAACTCGATAATCATATGGTATGTCTAATCATCCGGATAAAGAGGGTCATCATGCAACAATCTTCCTGTTAGATAGTTGGCTCAATATTTAGGAGGGAAATAGGAAGGTATGTTTATGCCTTCAGCTTTTCGGGTGGTGTATATGTCTTTAATGCACTTCATACATTTTTGTCGTATTCAATCACTTTAAACCCTTTTTCCACTTATGACAGGGTCGAAACGCACTTTGTGGCAATGGAACTAGGGACCGTTGTTCAGACGTACGCAGTGGGTTACCAAGCAAAATTCAGTTCGTTTTGGTGCTGCTTTAGGATAATTCAATTACAATGGCCATTAGAGCCCCGTCCACTGCATAGTTCTAATGCAGAGTCTGCACAGACACTACACTAATACGATGATTTGGGTCTTAATTAGCCTTACCCAGTGCTCCCAAACGATCAACACATGCCAATTCTATCTGGGGTTGCGTTGCTTAACTTCAGTGATCAGGCGAGAACTGGCGTGTTCAACGCAATACAGCCGCTCTCAACAAAATACCTGTGGCTGTCACAGGCTGCCGATTTGCCAGAGAGGGTCATTCCAACCGAAGGACATGAAATTACAGCCAACTGTAACGGTTGCGTGGGGATGGGGGACATCGGGGATCTTGCTACATGTATTACAAGGTTGCAGGTTATTGGAAGCACCTAGGGCAGAAGAAGACCAAAGTGGACGTGGGTTCAGGTTCTTCGTAAGGATATGGTAGTGCATGAGGTGAATGAGGACCTGGTAGGAGATTGGCGGGTGTGGAGGGCCAGAACCTGCAGACCAGACCCTGCTACAAGCCGGATTAGGGTAAGATGGTGTTGATGATGATGTCGAAATTTACACAGAGTTGTTTGTTGGTGTTTTAGGGCCCTTCAACTTCAAGGTCATTAGAGCCCCGTCCACTGTGTAGTTCTAGCGGCACCCAGTTTTCCCAAGCGGCCAACCATGTCAGTACTAGCTGGGGTTGCGTTGCTTAACTTCAGTGATCAGGCGAGAGCTGGTGCGTCCAACCAGGCAAATGGCAGTGAGAATATAGGAAACAATAGTTACGCATGAGCAGAAAATGGCTTGGGGCACATATTCAACGCATTGTTTAGGTACTCTGATTCATGTGAAGCACCGGTTATGAAGCAGTATGAAACGGTTCCGGTCTGAAATTCGATGAAGTGGATAGGGGCTTGTGGAGAGCTGTAGCAGGTTAAGGGTTAACGTATGGAAGCGAAGTTCTGTGCATTAGTAAAAAGGCAGCAACAGGGGGACATAGGGTGGTCTTCATGTGAACAAAGAGAAATGATTAGCAAGTGGGCATACCTATGAAGGATACGGGGATATGCAGTACAGCATGTTAATACATGGATAAACAACATGAGGGTGTCTACCAACTGACAGAAGACAGTAAACAGGAAAGTGAAGAAGATAGGAATAACACTTCTCCGTCGTGAGAGCGAGGAGAGGACAATAACAGTGCAAAGATTAGTAAGGACAAAGTTAAGGAATCTGGGTTAGGACAGTGGCGATAGAGCATGGATGGAAGGGCGGCAAAGAAAACGTTGAGGGTGTGTGGGATGAAGCTTGAGATAGAGAGGGAGGTCATTTATGACGATAAGTGGGGAAGCTCACTTCTGTTTTGGGCAACAGCTGGGTCACTGGAGACGAAACAAAAAATGGCAAACATCACAAGTGGAGAAGAGGGCTGTGTGGAGGATGTCAGGCATGTCCAACGCTGGTTCACTGCAGGAGGGGCTGGGGAACCCCAACATTGGAGGAGGTGGGTGTTGGGGTGGAGAAGCTAGAATGGGTGCGAAAGGCAAAAATGTGTCTAGGGTGCTGTGCTGGTGGAGATCTAGTCGTGTGGGTCTAGCATAGGGTTGCCATAATTGTCGGACCACCGACCGGGACATCCCCCCTTAAAAATATTTTTTCAACAAAATGGCAAGAATTCATATTATAAACATTCATAGCTTTATTAAAAAATTCCATAATCCTTTCACTAA
>JAAFCE010005724.1:1992385-2055301 GCA_013389805.1 Trigoniulus corallinus
TTTAAAAATATTTTTTCAACAAAATGGCAAGAATTCATATTATAAACATTCATAGCTTTATTAAAAAATTCCATAATCCTTTCACTAACGCATTGAAATATAAAATATTTTAGAGGATCCAAAAAATCGTTAGGATCAATCAGTGGCTGATCTGGGTGGGGGTAGAACTTCAAAAAATGTGCGCCCCAAATATTTTTAAATATTCATAATCACTGAGTATACATCTAGCTAGCAATTACAAAAAGGTCCTCTCCTAGCCCTTTTACAATGACCTATTTTCAGTGGTTTAGTCAACTACAGATTGGACTGCAACTGTTGGACTGGCAGTATAGAAATGGGGATAGCAATGCAAAAATGTTTCATCAGCTGCGCCCCTTTCCGGCAGTTAGGGGGGAGCAATTGCTGCATTGCCCCTCGTCTGGATCCGCCCCAGGGATCAATGGTGGATCATTCCCGAACTGTCAGTTTCACTGGCAAAATGTGATTTGCTTTCATGGACGAATCTGTACCAAATCTCTAGGCATGTACTGTATATGCGCAGTACTGAATGCGATGATATTATCAGAAAATAATTGTTTAACAAGCGAAAATTTTAAATCGGCCGGGACAAATGACTGTCGGACCGGGACACTGGGACACAGACCTCAAAACCGGGACGTATGGCAACCCTAGTCTAGCATGAAAATTCTCACCAGCAAGGTATCCGTCACAAAGGATTACATATTCATATTCATTCATATGTTAATGCTTTTCCAAATGGAGATGATACCACAAAGCTAACCTTATGCACGAATGGTAAGGAGAGATGACAAAGCCTAGTTAGTTGACCTCTACAATCACGAGTTCTAAATCGAATTGAACATATGTGGGGTGAAGTCGGAGGAGGAAACAAGCAGCTGAATCCAGAACCATCGCATTATGCTGAATCAGAAAGTGAAATTAATCGAATATGGTGTCAAATTACTCAAGCCACCTAATAAACATCTCATAAAGTCTCAGGGCTCGCTCTAGCGCTTATGCCGCCCTGGAGAAAAATATAAACTGCCGCCCCTTGAAGCTGTGCTAATGCTATTCTGTTCCAAGCAGTATAATATGCATGTTCAGACAAGCTCAATCAGCGCCCTTCCCAAATTCTGCATTAAATTTTCAATAATAGTGGAAATATTTTTAGCGTTTAGACAAGCATTTTCGGGAAACCAACATTTTTCACACATAAATCGGTATTTTTCTCACACTTACAGCCAAAATAGCGCCCCATGCAAATGTACGGGTGGCGCCCCCTTAGAGTGCGCCCTAAAAGTCTAGGCCAAAATGAAATGAAGCGACGCTGTCATCATAATCACCCCAAACCAATTTACCAATTATGGCAGAGAGTAGGGATCCCCTGTTGTCCTGCTGTGATTGGGAACAGGAAAACAAACTTCTGCAAAGCAATTCTGCATACCGTATTTTCACTGGAGGACATTTCCTACACCGAGGCTAAAGAGAGTTGGGGAGGCTGGACACACCAGTTCTTGTCTGACAACTGAAGTTAAGCAACTCAACCCCACTAGGACTCGCATGGGTGACCGCTTGGGAACACTGGGTACTGCTGTTTGTGCAGACTCCTTTGTAGTTGAAAGGCCATAAAACATCAACAAAATAGCCTCAATAGTTCCAGGTTTGATGCTGGATCGAGGATGGGTGCCTCTATTTCTGTCGGATGGGAAGTAAAGCGGTCCCGTGTAGTGCATGCGATGCCACTCGCACGTAAAAGAGCCCTCTCTACCATACAACGAGTAGATTGGAAAAATTTCCATGTGTAGGAGATAGCCCCTTGGCATCGGTGGAGCGCCCCATCGAAAATTAGGCCGGCGATAAATAAGCATCAGGGTTCCACCTCAGGTCCAACAGCTCGCTCATGGGTACCTGACCTTGCCGTAGGCGAGATAATGGTTAGTAGTTGCTTCTTTTCTGCTTTAGGTGCAGGTGACACATGCTCAACACGAGGCCAAGGCATCACTTCTCCTTCGTTGGTATTTTAGGGTCCTTCAACTACAATGGTCATTAGAGCCCCGTCTCCTGCATATTTCCACTGCAGAGTCTGCACTGACACTATGCCGTTGCGACGATTAGGGTATTAGCAGTACCCAGTGTTCCAAAGCGGTCACCCATGCTGGTACTAGCTGGAGTTGCGTTGATTACTTCCTATCTGCCGGATAGCGGCTCTTAGACTTTCTCCCGCCTGACAGAGGCAACTTTTCGACCGGGATCTATCCTTCAACCACGATGCATACTGATGAAAAGAGTTCAAACTTGTCAACTAATATTTCCGTTGTCTGAAACGGTGTTGAACACTGGGTTCAGTAGTTGATATGACAATGATAGATAGCTGTTACAACTGTTCGCAAGGCATTAACACCAAAAGGGATTCAAATTAATGAATTCAAATGGCTAAAACTGAGCCGATCAAGTCAGGTTAAGACAAGAGGTGGCAGCTTTTCAGCAGAAAATGCTCTTGGCGTTAGTCATTAAACGGCACTTAATGAGCTTCGGCAGCGAATGTATCTAGTTAATTATTGGGCTATTTTAATTTGACCTATCAACCGCTAAAGGGCATATCTATAGACCAATGGTGCAGGTGTTCTCCCCCTCCTCACGTGGGAATTTTGCCAAAACTTGGATTTTTCGTGCAGAAGGGATTGATAGAATGCAGGTGACAATGTACACGTCAATCACTTTGACTGTTGCGCACCCATAGCAGTCAGGCCGCCTCGGTAGTCAGTATTAGCGCCAGTCCACCCTGGCTGAGGTTGTGTCCAGGTCGCGCAAGAGAGAATCATCACTGCTAACATTTCTCGTCTATGGTAGAAACGGATACCCAATTGTTCACTTGGACCTGGGTGCACACGGGCAACCTAATGATTCAACCCCCGGTTATAAATTCTTCGACTTCAGACAGTTCCTAAAACACAAGGGGTGTAGAATTGGGATGGCAGGCGGCTGCATCAAAATTCAATCCAACAGATCGACCATTCATCCATAAGGAAGTATAACTGATACCGGCCCCGCCAATGGAAAAGAGTTCTAGTACAAGTTGGAACTGCTGTAATGACTGCTACCATTCAGAATGGTGACCACCTCTGCCGAAATTGGAGTTGAAAATTAACATGGGTCTGTAAATTGCGTTGCAACTTCAAATTAATACACAATAACTAATAGGTGAAAAAATTAAAAACAAGGTAAGCAAAAAAAAGGACACTTCTCTCACCTGTCGACTTTGGGATAGAATACCAGACGCCCACCCATCCAACAGATCCTTGCACGTCACAAGAGGCACTAAACAGGGTTTTGACAGTCATTAGAGACAAACTACAGCGCCTCAGCTTGGCATTTCCACGATTACAATCAATTCACATCTGCCCCATCCTGTATAATGCCAATCTCTGAAACTATGGAATGAAGAGCGTTGTCACTGACTGCTGCTACCTATACAAAGATTAGCATCTATTTGTTCCATTGGAACCATGAACAGAGGGGCGAACTGTTGAATGGCATCTTTATGTAACTCGTGCCTATTTAACGTCTGCTTATTTTCTTAGGTAGGGTACATTTCCATCCTCGATGCCAGGGGACAATTACCTACATGTTTGCTGAACTGCATGTAGAACTACGTGCAAATGTAACATGGGTGAAGGAGAGCTTTCACGCCACGGAAAGCACACTTAGTCCTTTCTTCACATGGAAAAGGCAGGATCGATCCTCCACTTATGGACTCACAAAGTCAAATACGTTAACCACTCAGCCACAGTCGATTCCAGGTGGAGTAGCTCTCCGTTTCCACTTTTCTGGCGTCGGTAGAAAGACTGACGTCAATTCAACCAAATCATTTTTAGAGTACAGTAGAACCTCGATTTTCTGAAGTGTGGGACCAGGGTTGGTCCAGATAACTGAAAATTCGGATAATGGAGTCCACAATTGAGGAAGAGCCATGTAAACAGAATGAAAGTAGCTAAGATTCAAATGCTGCAGTACATGAGTTGGGGTGTCGAAAGCTGATATACTGTAATTAAGAATAAGTATATTACAGGTAGTTTGGGGTGTGGGACATCAGGGGAAAATGAGGGAGAGTAGACTGAGTTGGTATGGACATGTAATGAGAAGAGGGGAGGAGGAGCTCATTAGGCCCATTCAGGAATGCAGGTGGTTGGAAACACCTGGGGCAGAGGACGACTAAAGCAGACGTGGGAGCTGATTGTAAGAGGTGGGTGGGGATCTGGTGGGAAAGGAGACCTAGAACCCACAGACCTGATCCTGCCACGGGCCGGATAAGGGTATGGTGATGAATTAAAAGCATTACTTTTTAGGTCTTGTAGCCATTTCGCAATAATAGGTGGACGCAGACTGTTGAACTGGATGTCCTTTGTGGCTTTTGCCATGTTTTACCATTTGTACCATGGCTTTTGCCATGTTTTACCATTTACCATGTGTGCCATGTTGTACCGTTTTACCTTTTCTCTATTTATCAGTACTTGTGGTCTCACATACTCCCATTAAACTGGAGTTGAACTTGCAAATGAAGTTTTTCCTCTTGTTGGCCTTTGCCCTAACTTGTTTTTCACTCATTTCACAAAATTAGGCCAACATTTGTTTAAATACAATGCAAAGTTGTTTCTCTTTCTAAGGGTAACAACACGTGGGTGGCTTGCCATGGCGGTCGGCAGGTGAGTGGATATCAATTAGCATTGCAGTAAATTAATGGCAACGCACTGCCTGCCACTTAACTGCATGAGTGCTTGGCCATTGGAATTGGATGTGGTAAACTTGAAGACCACATGGTCATGTGGTTATCAATAGAGCGTTGTGGTGCCATCAACCACGTGAGTGCCCATGTGAGCAGACGAAAATGGATTTGTGCATGCACAAAAGCTATTGTTTTTGTTACTGTATTGACATGAACATAGGTATGTTCCCATCTTATGTGACCAAGATACAGAAACTTCTCGTGCATGTGCATGCCACATACTAAATTTGGGGACCTTCATCACAAGATGCCACCACTGCGCATACCGCCATTATGTGTAATGCAAAACTATCTCTTTTTAGCTTATCTCCCATTTCCCACCGTTTTTCCCACTCCCGTAACACCAACACAAAACTAATGTGTACAGATTTGCATGGGAGACAACACCATATTCTCGTGGTTTTCACTTCAAAAACGACATCTGGCAACGGACTTCGACTCCCAGAAGCTTATTTTTGAAGACTCTCAAAGTCTAACCGTGACGAGACCCGGGAGAGCAAACCGTGCGACTGTGACCTGCAGACCGCGGTGGCAAGCCGCCCATGCGTTGTAGCCCTCTTTCCTTACATATCTTCTGCCACTCTCTTTTGTTGCCAATTTCGATAATTAGACATGCGGATAATTGATGTTCGGAAAATTGAAGTTCTACTGTGATAGGAAGCCGACGATGTCAAATTCACCAATGAAATGATTACCAGCATTGTCTACTACCGACTCCATGTTCTCATTTATCTCTATTGGGGTATCAAACAACAACCATTACAATTTGTTATTGTATACATCCGTAAATTCCCTTTAATTATGACTTTCGCCCAAACCTAGCCGTTTTTATTTATTTTTAATCAGCACATTATCGAAAAATATTACAAAGCGCGCAGAGGTGTAATTTTTGATTATACAAACACACGCACAAAAGCTATGTACTTGCAGTGTGATTTTTACGTTATTTTTCTCAACCGAAGGTTATTTGTATTTAACAGTTGCTCTCAGGGCGTGTTTCAACAAAAAACTGCCATTTTTTTCATCCCTTAACATTCCTAAGCTTTGTGATTATTAGTTTGATTCTATTCTCTAAGTTATAGACCGGTTAATAAAGAAACACTTTGAAAGAAATGCCTCCAAGGGCATGTTGGAGTAGGGATATTTAATTTCTTGCATGTCTCAAGAATTGAGGGCCTACAAACGGTAATAACCCGCAGTTATTTGTGCAAATACAAATTAAGATGAAGAAATTACAGACCCGAAGTTTTGATATTGGAACAAGGGTGTCTTGGATTAGAAATTAATAGTTCAAAATACTGACCGATAGGCAGGCGGCTAGTTGCCACAGTCCCCTTACAAACAGTCTCCCATTTGAAATTAGTCATTGTGATCACTAAATGACGCCTTCCGTTGTGTTAACCACGGAAATTCGGAGGAAGGTAGGTAATAATTTATCTAGCAATTGTTTATTGGTTTATTTAAGAGTTCGGAAGAGGAGGTTGTTCTCATTGCTAAGGTTAATCACCGACGCCAGGGGGGCGATCGATCTCCTGCATGTGAACGTGTTTTGCAAAGTTAGTTACTACTACTACATTCATCTGTGTGTAAAACGGGTTGTTTTACAAGTTTGGTGACTATATAAACATCATCGTCATTCCAAACCTTTTTCCCGCCTACGGCAGGGTCGCAGGAACTGAGAACACATGAGCATGCTGTTACAAAACCAAAGCAACTCCTGAGCGGTTCAATTGCGTCGGACACACCAGTTCTGAAGTTAAGCAATCAGCAACCCAAGTTAGTACCAACGTGCGTAGTTTGTTGGGAACACTGGGTACTGCTAATTTCCTGGCTCCTTCCTCCTGCTGCCCTACCTCCCCCACCCGCGAGAAGCCTCCGCAGGGTTTGGCCCGTTATGGCTGCTTGGCTGAATCCCCCACCCGTTAGCATAATAAACAAACCCTTTTACCGCTAAATGTGACACGAGTGAAATACAGGACAGTGTTTTTCCGTAGCCGGTTACCAACCAATTTTTTTTGTTTTGTTGGTGTTTTAGGGCCCTTCAACTACAAGGTCATTAGAGCCCCGTCCACTGCATTGTTCTAATGCAGGAACTGCGCAGACACTAAAATAATGCAACGATTATTGAGTATTGGCGGTACTCAGTTTTTCCAAACGGCCACCCATGTTAGTACTAACATGGGATTCACGAGCATGCTATAGGACAGCAAACCATTGTTTATTTTTAATATCGGCCTAACTTCTTCGTGCGGCACCTTCTTTCAACTGGCACTGGGGGATGGGGCGGATTCCTACACCTGGGAATTTGCCAACACAGATATTTTACTCCGGGTTTCTTTCCGTGTAGTCATGATATTGTACACGCCACACGGAGTTATCACTTTACTTCCAATCTGACCCAAGTGATGAAAGGGCACGGGGGCTTCCTCTCGATTCGTGTTGTGAAGAAATGTGTCTATCAAGTCGTGCTCAGAAACGCAACATCTGCAAACATTCTAAGACGTTCGTACAGCGATGGGATTGTTGTTTGTTTGTTGGAGTTTAAGGTCCCGTCAACTACAAGGTCATTAGAGACCCGTCCACTGTATGGTTCTAATGCATATACTGCCCAGACACTACACTAATGCGACGAATATTGGGTATTAGCAGTACCCAGCTTTCCCAAGCGACCACCCATGTCAGTACTAACTGGACGTGCATTGCTTAACTTCAGTGATCAGACGAGAACTGGTGTGTCCAATGCAACTCACGGCTCCCTCAGCGATTGGAGTTTATACAGTACGTTTTCTAACGCTGTGTTCGTGCTATCCTGAAGTCTTCACTAAAACATTCATTAACGTTCGCAACGATTTTGACTATTGATGTCGTAAAAACGATGCTGAAACCTTATACAAACGCCATCCAACTTACGAACGAGTACTTTCCAAACGACCGTTCCACTTTTAGCACTGCCACTCTCAGACTTGCCAAACTGACACTGTGGGGTAGGGGCCGTTGGCGTGTAGACGTTGGAGGCACTGGTCTGCATGGCTTATTGCATGGCAGGACAAAGTACGCAACTCAAAATTTGGACTCGCCGAAGTATTCCAAAAAGTACTTTCGATTACACAGCAGGTCTGTTCGTATGCCCGAATGTTCGAAAGTATGGCGTGGCTGTAGGCCCCTAGTTGAATTTTATTAGTGGACGATAGCTGTCTTATTAGGTAATGATGTTGTTGTATGGACAGCACCTGGTGGACGAAAGGCTGAAGCGGAAGACTAGAACCCGGCAACCCGTCCCTGGCGCAGGCGGGACAAGGGTATTATGATCATGATAGCTGCCTAATATTTTCAATGTGACTTTTCCAACCAATGCTATTGGATAAATATTTACCTTAGAGTTGTTGAGCTATCAGAATCCCGCAATGGGTAGCGTGCTCGATGACTTCGTCAGTAGTTCGAGGTTCGATACTTGACCGAAGTGAGTTGGCTTCTTTCGGGCAGGATAGATGCCCCGAGAGGTCCCGTGTGATGTACGATGGCATTTGCACATAAAAGAACCCTCTCTACTATACAATGGGCAGTTTAATTTCGTTTGCTGGTGTTTTAGGGCCCGTCAACTGCATGGTCATTACAGCCCCGTCCACTGCGTAGTTCTAATGCAGAGACTACACAGACACTACACTAATGCGACGATGTCAGTACTAGCTGGGTACTAGCCCATGTCAGTACTAGCTGGGGTGGCGTTGTTTAACTTCAGTGAACAGTCTAGAACTGGTGTGTCCAACGAAATTTGCCACGCCCTGTACAATGGGTAGATAAGGCTAAAACTTCCAGGTGTAGCAGCTGACCCCTAGGCGTCGAAGTGTCCCAACGAACATAGGCCGGCGATGAATAAATTTAGGGGTTGCAGCATTGGTCGGCAGTCGGATTCAGAAAAACACCGTCCAATACACCATCCTTTTATCCTTCAGAGGGGCAATTGGATACCCAACCCTGCAATAGGCGAGAAAAGGGCTAGGAGTTGCTTTATTGTTGAGCTATCAAATTGTACATATTCTTATTAAATTTAAAAGCTATTATAGTGTGATGGTAAAAATTGATATCGTAAAGTCCCATTGAAAGTACATTTGAACGACTGTCCTGCCCCTATCAAGTGATAATCCTATTAAAGTATTCAGCACCCCTTAAATGGTTAGGCTTGGTTAGTCAAGAGAGAAAGTCCACTCCCAACTGCTGAGATCTAGATTCTAAAGCGAACCACCCTGCCATTAATTCACTATGTCAGTATTAGTGAACCAAACAAGTGGGATAAGTAATTCTGAAGGGCTGGGTGAACTGGAATGCTTAGTTAAGTGGCAGGACAGATTCGTCGTGAGCCCGTCGTGCAGCTTTTTCGGTTGTTGGTTGACGCCCATTTTTAATTCAGTTGCGGGTGGCATCTCAAAATATGTTTTTCATCAGCCTACCAATTCACTGATCACATGACAATGACTGTTGCATAACTCCAGTGTCATGACAGGTGAGCCACATATCTCCCTTTGGGACACCCCCAAGTTAGATACAAGAATTGCCAAAATAATTGAAAACTTGTCCATTGTGGCCGCATAATATCGACAAATCTGAACAGTAAAAATGAATATTTATTAGACCAAGTTCTCATTTAGACATGTCTTTGATGTCCAGGACAAGAGACTTAGGGAGCGGCTTATTGCGTTGGGCACACCAGTTATCGTCTGGTTACTGAAGTTAAGCAACGCAACCCCAGCTATTACTGACTTGGGTGGTCGCTTGGCAATACTGGGTACCGCCAATACCCAAAAATCGTCGCATTTAGCGTAGTGTCTGTGCAGAGTCTGCTTCAGAACTACGCAGTGGACGGGGCTCTAACGACCTTGTAGTTGAAGGGCCCTAATACGCCAACGAAACAACAATCCATGACAAGAGACTAAATAGGTAGCCTGCCAGGGCAGACTCGTTGGGCTTCAAGAGGTGAACTTGTTTGAAAGCTAGGTAGCAAATAATGACGCACATTTTTAAACATAGGTGTAAATCGATTTTTGGATATTTTTTATAAGCAGGGTTTTATAGGATTACGAGGGTGACATCTCTTCACCTGAGGGGGACTAGAACGCCATTAAACAAGACATGTGAAGGGTAAGTAGGCCTAAGGATCAGAGGTCTTGAGTTCAAAGTGGGTGAGACACACACCAGTTAACTTGCATGATAATTGCTGATTAATAAAGATGTAGATGCCAGGTACAGCGTGATATCTTTAGGAACGTGTCTAGACTCGCCCTCACATCCCCTCTCTCCCCCTCCCCGTCCTATTTTATTGCAATGCTTCAGGGCCTAGTGCCACATATAGGCACCTACAGGTTCCCTTCTTCTTAGTAACTTTTCTGAAACTGCAACATTGACTCCTGGCCTCGGAAAAACTCGTCTGTAATTTCTCTAATGCACCACCTTGCTAGCTATCGACTGAATACAATGTCTACAGCCAGTTAACACCCAAACATTTTGGTAGGGGAAGCACGCTGGTGAGAAGGGGGACAAGTTCATGACTCCACTGATTAACCTTATCGCCAGATTGAGATTGACATACGTATTTGAAAATTCGTTGACTTGAAGATGAAACTTCCCTTCCCTTTTTACAAGATACCATTTTTTAAAGGATGCTTCTTTTTTCCTGGCTTGAAGAGTTGTTTTCAAGAGCCTTTCAAATAAGAAAGGAACGTCCCGTCCCCCCTTTCTTCTCACCAACCCCTCCCTGCCACTTCGTCTTGCACCCAGAATCTAGTAAATTATCAAGAACTTTACCAAAATGTCAACGTACAATGCCGTTTACGAGCATTTGCCTAGGTTACGAAGCAGAATAGTCAAGCCCTCTTTAAGACAGAGCGCCTTTAGAAGGCATTGGAGGGTTGTAACAGTTGGGGGAGGGTCACCATCGGGCTAATTTCTGTTGTAGTTGTTTTCTGTCCTCAAACGTTTTTTTTTACAAAGACATACAGGATCCTCCTATACAAAAAAGACAACTTACGGTGCAGGGGATCAGACCCTCAGTGCCGGCGGCCGTCAGGGGTGAGCGAGCGGGCCCCCGGCAATGTCATTGGAGTGCATACCTCGGCCCCCCATAGCGGCTTATTGCGTTGGACACAGCAGTTCTCATCTGATCGTTGAAGTTAAGCAACGCAACTTCAGCTAGTACTAACATGGGTGGCCGCTTGAGAAAACTGAGTACTGCTAAGACCCCAAAATCGTCGCATTAGTGCAGTGTCTGTACAGTCTCCGCATTAGAACTACGCAGTGGACAGGGCTCTAATGACCTTTAGTTGAAAGGCCCTAAAACATCAACGCAACAAAAAAAAAACAATCGGCTCCATGGCAGATGATACATCGATTGTCTTCTGTGGGGTAGGATGGCATTCCCCTACAGACAGCTCGTTCAGTTTTCTTAGGGGGTTCCAGCTGTCTGGCTGGTGTGCTCAGCCAGAGCAGTCCCATCATGAATAGGGGCAAATATCAGATTAGGGACGTGGAATGTGAGGACGTTTACAGGAAAAACAGGGGAATCGAATGGGAGCAGGTGTCGGTAAGGATATGGTAGTATGCGGGGTGGACGGAAACTTAGTGGGAGATAGGCGGGAGTGGAGGGTTAGAACCCGCAAACCCGACACTGTCAGGCGGGATGAGAATATGATGATAATGATGGATCCTCCTCCTGGCGTTTACACTGCCACTTACAGTGATTGGCAGAGGTTGGCTGCTAGGTGTGCGTCCCCATAGCAGATAGGGGAGTTATCAGTGCTACTGGAGGGGTTAGTTGGCTGCCGAAGGGGCCAAACCGTAAGTGGGTGGATGGGAGACGGGAAATAAAATACATAACTGTCTTGGATCAAACATTAATGTTCATTGCCCTCAATCAAAACCAATATGGATGGAGAGGTAGAAAAAGTTACCGTGCAAGGGGAGAAGCAAAACCCCAGTACAAGTGCAACGTCAGAGTTGAGCAAGGGGGCAATGGCGAGTCGTGTCGTCGTCATATGACCGCAATGATATGATGGCGGAGCACGTGACTCACATGCCAGGTATTGCCACCAGCCGGCATTCCCTTCCAAGTAACCCGTCCAATATTCTTGCGAGTTCGGGGAAACACAGCTTAGAATTTTTAAGTAGTGCGGGATGTATGGTAACCTGGTAGGAGATAGGAGAACAGTGGCGTAACTTCATATGTGGCACCCAGGGCAAGAGGCATTCGAAGCGCCCCCCTCCATTGTTGCTTGTCTTGAGTAGACATGGTACACGTTTATAGGAACTTATTATTTGCCGTAAAGACGTCGTACAGACGTTGGGTCACAGCAGCTGATTTCCAGCAAGGGAGAGAAGACGTCCTCCAAGGTGGCGCTTTCCCCGGCGCCGGGGCAATTTGACCTCATTGCCCCTACGAGTTACGTCACTGTAGGAGAAAGTGGTGAACCGGAACTCACAGTCCCTACCAAAGCTGGAGCACTCCATCGATGCCAGGGGGCGAGCTCCCACACTTGGGATTTTTGCCTCATCTACGCGTTGCATAGTAGAGAAGGGTTCTTTCATGTGCAAATGATATCGTACGCCATACGGGACCACGGCTTTACCTGCCATCCGCCGGAAGGCGCAACGGGACCTGTCGCCCGAAAGAAGACAGTCCACACTGATCCAGTATTGAACCTGGAAGCACTGAAGCAGAAATCAAGCACGCTACCTGCTCCGCCACCGAGGCAGGTCAATTTACATGGCTATCAAATCTGGAAAATGTCAATGATGCCTCCGAAATAATTTCTTGTTACCTTATCTGAGTTCACCCTCTATTTGAAGTAGCCATTTTGTTTCATCCACCGCTGTTTTTCCAAGTAGAAGTGACGGTGGATTATCTTCCGCTTTATGATACGTTAAGTGAGACATCACTTTTTTTGGACCCTGATTCTACCCGATAGAGGTATTAGAATTTTGTGCACGTGGATTGTCAATGAACTAACACACCACCGCTATAGAGAACCCCAGAAATCCACCTACCGGCGGTGGCCTAAATTAGGGTGTACCATAGCCCAACTGTACGGAAATGCAGAGAGCGGCTGTACTGAGTTGGACACACCAATTCCCGTCTGATCACTGAAGTTAAGCAACGCAACCCCAGCTAGTCCTCACATAGGTGACCGCTTGTGAACACTGGACACTGCTAATGCTCAATAATCGTTGCATTAGTGTAGTGTCTGTGCAGACTGCATTAGAACTATGCAGTGGATGGGGCTCTAATGACCATTGTAGTTCTAATTCTAATTCACTACACTGAAAGCAGCCTTATTTGGCCAATATGGCAGTGGAGAGATCATCCCTCTCCCTGTGAGAAAACTTGCGGAGTACAACTCTTGTTGCCCTCTTTTGTATCCTTTCAATCTCCCAAGATAAATCTTGTCTGAAGGGAAACCAAATTGGACTACTATACTCCAAAATTGGTCGCACCATTGAAAGATATGCTGTTTCTTTCACCTCCATTGTGGTGTCCCCAAGGACCCTACTAATCAGGTGGAGGAATTGACCAGCCCTCCCAACCAATTTACTAATATGATACTTCCAGGTACCTTGACTATTTAAAATAATGCCAAGGTGCTTATGGGTCACAACTCTCTCAACCCTAACTCCACCTATATGGTAATCAAAATCAAGTGGCTTCTTAGATCTAGATATCATGAGAATCCTACAATTTTTCAGGTTTAAAGGCAATTCTCATTTTAAACACCTCTTCAGATTTAAAGGCAATTCCCATTTTAAATACCAACTGTAAATCTTATCTAGGTCTTGTTGTAGTTGTTCACAGGATGATAACCCCTCATCTAATACCCCAGCAGTACATGTGTCATCTGTAAATAGTTGAAGGAAGGAATTAATATCTAGTCCTATGTCATTCACATAGAGAATGTACACCAAAGGACCCAATACACTTCCCTGAGGGACCCCTGATGTGGCTGGTTTCCACTCAGATGCACTTCCTTTATACAGAACTCTCTGTTGCCTGTAAAGCAGATAGGACCTTACCCACTGAATAACCTTTCTATGTATCCCTAAGCTGGACATTTTTGAAACCAGCTTATCATGGGGCACCATGGCAAAGGCCTGTTCAAAGTCCAAGAATACAACATCAACCTGCTTTCCGTTGTCTAAAGCCTTTTGAATATAATCCATCAAGCAAGCCATTTGGGTGTCACTTGACCTCCCTTTCCTAAACCCATGCTGGTTATTGCTAAGGATGCCATTCTTTTCCAGATAACCCATCATAGAGGAGAAAAAGATACCAACAGGTTCTAAAACGCCAACGAAAAAATAACGGAAATGACTCCTGTGTAGATTGCCAAATTTCCATAGTAGGGTATCAACCCCCCTTGGTATCGGTTGACAAAGGTCCCCCCACCCCAGTTAGGTAAAAGGCCGACAGGCCTTTGGGTGCTGCAAATTTCTCCTTCCTGCATCCCCTACGCCCACCTCCTCCTCACCCGCAAGCAGCCTCCTTTGTGACATCTTATTTAACGCTACTGCTCATATCGTAAGGCCCTGCAACATGTATTTTTAATACTTTCCTTCATCAGAAGTATGAAGAATCGTCTGCTACACACTACGCAATCGATGGGACCCTTATAGGATAAAATTGACCAAAGGCCATTAGAGCCCCGTCCACTGCATAGTTCTAATGCAGAGGCTACACACACACTCGCTGTTATGACGATTTTGGGGGATTAGCGGTACTCAGTTTTCCCAAGCGGCCATCCATGTTAATACTAATTGGGGTTGCCCTGCTGTGTCCAACACAAGACAGCCGCTCCGACAGGTCTTAGGGGTGTCTCCCAGAAGTATGTATGGGGGATTAAAACTATTCTAGTTCAAGCACCATCCCCATGGTCGGCATTGACATTAGAGCGGGTTTCCGCACCAGGGTTGGAGATATCTCATTACTCTTTCTGAATGAAAATGATTTTTAGAAAGGCACGGACATGAATTCACTCTGGCTGCAGAGTGACGCATGGCGGCCCTGATTGCAACCATGGGCGGTCAGGATATGATCCGTAGGGTGAAAGAGGTTGGACCAGTGTGGTGTTTTAAAAGAAAATGCATGCATCAGCGTAATTCTTTTGTTGAATTGTTAGTCCCGTCGTGATGGGAAAAGACCTTGAACAGGTAACATATATATGTTATATAACCCACCAACCAATGAACCTGTTTCTGAACCAAGTACAAAGGGTTGAGGTGTGGAATCTTGTCTATCAGAGTTGTCACATATCACGTCGGAAGGACTACTTCCTGTAAAAACAACTTGTTTGCTTATCAGCGCGAGTCTACAACTTCGGATTTAGCTTGCAAAAATTTCTTCTTCACCAACCAGCTTTGGTCAGTTGAGGAGACCATACAGCTGCTACATTTTCTGGCAGACATCCCAAAAGGGGATAAAGATATCCCCAACTGCCAGGACCCCGACGAGAAGCTCTTGGTTACATGATCACATGTCAAGCAGGTTAGAACCCACCTTTCCTTGAATGGAAAGAAAAGCCATGGGCCCGTGTGGTGCGTACGATGTCATCACTTCAAGTAAAAAGCCTTTCTTTATGAATTTGTTTGGTTGCTGCTTTAGGGCCCTTCAACTACAATGGTCACTAGAGTCCCGTCCACTACATACTTCTAATGCAGAGTCTGCACAGGCACTACACTGTAATTTGTTTGTTGGTGTTTTAGGGCCCTTCAACTACAAGGTCATTAGAGCCCCTTCCACTGTGTAGTTCTGATGCAGAAACTGCACAGACCCTACACTAATGCGACGATTTTTGGATACTAGCAGTACCCAGTTTTCCTAAAAGGCCACCCATGTCAGTACTAGGTGTGTTTGCGCTGCTTAACTTCAGTGTTCAGACGAGAACTGATGTGTCCAACTCAATTCGCCGCTCACACTACATTTGGGTATTAGGAAGTTGTGAGGGACAAGACCCTACACCAGGTTCTGCTATTCCCCACAAAGGCTCATACCTTCCAATCAGAGGTGGACAGAGGACTTTTGAAAACTTTTGCTGTAGAGTCCCACTTATCCGACGTTCCGTATTAACCGACGCCCTCTTGGCGTGGTCTCCTTTTGCACCGTTGGCAGGATATTACTGCCAGACAGAGATACCAAAGTGGAAAAAGAAGTGATAACAAATTTCTTTAAGCATTAAACACGTATTTACATGTATACATGTATAGTTATGTGTTATGAATAATAAATGCTTGTTTTGCTGTCATTTTAATATATCAATATATGTAATAACAATCATTTTATGCATTTGGGAATATCCGACTTTTTTGCTTTATCCGACATTACGCCTCCCCCTCTTTTGCATAAGTCTAATGAGGGTTTTTTGAAATTTTTGCAGCTGCTCAGTTCCCTGGAGGGTTCCACAGCACGCTACTCTTTCATTCCTCCCCTCCGCAAAATCCGGATCTTGAATTTGGAAATTATCATATTCTTGATTAAATGGAGTCTATATCATTATTCCAATTCCGTATAAACGAACCAATCTTGGAGTATGATGCTCTTACGACGACCACTTTAGCATTTCAACATGCAGCTTCCTGCTTGTTTTTCCTGAATGTCGGCACACAGGTAATTAAAGGGTTCCCCGAAAGGTTAAAATCTGCTATAAAAACGACGTCTAATTCGCCTTCTAATGATTTGTTGCTAACAAGCTGATGTAAGAAATATGGAAACGTTTTGGAAGTCGTGCATTTCATACTCCGTCTTTAAAAGGAGAAGGAAGAACAGTAGGAAGGTTCATCAACTACATAGCAATTTGGGATAAGATAAGAACCATGAAAATGCGCAGAAGAAGGTGCAGGTTACCGTTAGATAAGGAACGGATAAAAGGATTTTTACAGAAATAATTATAAAACTGCCATCTCTTGATTGCTCTATCACATCATTCCCTCTTCTAGTATTTGCCAAGTACTGTACACCAAGGGTGGCCAACAAGTCGATCGCGAAGCCAATTTTGGTCGATCACTCGCGATGTGTTGACTTAACACCCGTCTCGGTAAGGTAGTGGCTCACTGTTTCTAGGTCTGCGTCAGTGGTTCTAGGTTCGATACTGGACCGAGGTGGGTCCAGTATTGAACCTCCCCTTCCCCACTTTGACTATGCCTATGACAACAAGTCGATCGCGACACGTTTTTAGGATAAAAAGTCGATCGCGACACTTTTTTAAGATAAAAAGCAGATCTTATGTACACAAAAGTTGGCCGCCCCTGCTGTACACTATTGCTAATCATGAATTATGGATCGAAGAAAGCAAAGCAATTATAGCAACTCCTAACCCTTTCCCCGCCTATGGCAGGGTCGGATACCCATCTTGTCCCTCTTAATGAACACAAGGGGGAAATATTGAAAAGTGTTTTTACACAGCTGGTTGCCGACCAGAGCTGCAACACCTGTGTTTACCTATCGTCAGTCTACAGTTCGTTGGGGAATTTCACCTACGCCAGGGGGCGAGCTCCTACACCTGGTCCTGGAGCGGCAATTGCGTTGGACACACCAGTTCTCGCCTGATCACAGAAGTTAAGCAACGCAACCCCAGTTAGTACTGACATGGGTGGCTGCTTGGAAAAACTGGGTACCGCTAGTATCCAAAAATCGTCGCATTAGTGTAGTGTCTGTGCAGCCTCTGCATCAGAACTACACAGTGGACGGGGCTCTAGTGACCTCGTAGTTGAAGGGCCCTAAAATACCAACAAACAACAACAAAATTCAACAGTCTGTTACTTGTCCCAGAAGTGTAAGAAGAGCGAAAGGTTAACAATGTTCATTTGCTGTTGGCATAAAGTGTCTTCATAAATTATGGTCTTGTTTCGTTTCTTTCAAATTCAACTCCATTTTCAAGCTCTATTAGAAAATCTTTCTATTTCAAACAAGAGATTTATGGAGCATTCTGAAACGGGAAGTTTCAGTTCCTTCGAAGTGCTGTGATGGTACTGTATTACGACCCGCCTCGGTGGAGTAGTGGGTAGCACGCTTGGCAGCTGCGTCAGTAGTTCTAGGTTTGATACTAGACCGAGGTGGACTACTAATACCCAAAAGTTATCATAGCAGCGTAGTGTCTGTTCAGTCTCTGGATTAGAACTACGCAGTGAACGGGGTTATAATGACTATTGTAGTTGAAGGTCCATAAAACACCTCTCGCCGTTCCCCATGGCGCTGGTGAAGTGCCCCAACGAATGGTAGACTGATGATAAATAAGAATAGGGGTGCAGCTTTGGTCGGCTGTTGAAAAACTGTCCATTATTTATCCTTGTGACCATTCAGAGGAGTTGTTGCTGTTGTTTGTTGGTGTTTTAGGGCCCTTCAACTACAAGGTCATTAAAGCCCCGTCCACTGTGAAGTTCGAATGCAGAGACTGCACAGACACTACACTAATGCGACATTTTTGGGATTAGTGGTACCTAGTTTTCCCAAAGGGCCATCCATGTCAGTACTGGCTGGGCTTGCGTTGCTTAACTTCAGTGATCAGACGTGTGTCCAACGCAATTTGTCGCTCCCTGTCCATTTAGAGGGGAATATGGGTACCCGAACGTTCCACAAGCAAGGCTAGGTTCCTGTGTAGAGAATATTAAAATGTGGGGAATCCAGGAAAAAAAACCGCCTAAATTTTTGAGTAGTAAAGGCCAGTTTACACGCTACGTCTTAACGGACGTTTTGTCATAAACGACAAATTGTATCAGTTAAGAGGGAGCGTGTAGACCACAAAAGGGACGTCTTATTGAAACTGAAGCAAGTTCAAGGTCACAAAGGAGAACTGATGGAAGGGGCATCCTTTTAGATGCAAGACGTCCCTTTTCAGTGCATTTCACTCAATGTTGGACTTCACCAGAGACGTCAAATTGGAGGTCTGTGAGCTACATGCAGCCCTTTATGCCTAGATTGCAGCCATCACAATCGATATGATGTCCATAGTATGTTATGGCAATGGGTTGGGAAGTCAGCCAAGCAGCCATAACGGGCTGGATCCTGTGGAGGCTGGTTGCAGGTGAGGGGGAGGTTGGAGTGGGGGATTTGGGATAGAGTCAATTAGCAGCACCCAATGTTTCCAACCAATCACCCAGGTACTGTATTATTACATATCTGGTCTGCTACTCAGAGAGGGGGACAGTTGCCCCCGATTGCAGTTGAAAGGGGTAGCCAAGGGGGGGGGGGGGGGTAAATTCCCCCTTGGGCCTTGATTGAAAAATTTAAAACGTTTTGAAAACGAATATAGTTAAGTGCTATAGACCCTATCAACCATCGTACCCCCCTTCAAAAAATCCTGGCTACACCAGTGGCACCATGCGTCATACTTGAATTAAAACTTTTATTACACCATTTCAAGGATTGTCATGTCACCGTTGAGCTGGGCCTCCTGGTACTTTTGAAAATAAAATATATTGGGCAGTGTTTTTCCCCAGCCGGTTGCTTATTTATTGTCGGTCTACTGTTCGTTAGGGAATTCTGCAACGCCAAGGAGCGAACCAACGATCACGCAAACGCTAGAATCACAAGTTGGAAATGTGATTGAAAACGGAGTAAAAGACGTTACGTGTAAACACCCAACAAAACGTACATTTTGTCTTCCATTTTATATGATGGACAAATAACTTAAATGCCCTACAGAATACCGGTATGTATGGCAGCGATTGTGCTGCCCCTATCTAGTGAAATCGAACTACATGGTGGTTCAGTATCCCCTTATCGTTTCTGCTGTGTAATGACGCCTATTTAGGCAATTACCGTTTGATAAATATTCTTCTCTCACATTGCTGACTCCCTATAAATTTTTAAAAAAGGTACTTAATTGAAATGTCAGTGAATATAAAGAGCGCCATTTCCGAAGCCCCAATCCATCAAAAAAGTCTTCACGAAGGTTGGATAAAGAAGACATTCTTATTAGGATTGGCCTTATAGAGGTGCTTTCAAATGTTCCTTTTTGTAGTCATTTCACCAAAGGAACTTTAAAGCAGATCAAATGTGAAAACAACTATACTTTGGGTGATGATGTCTCTGTGAAAAGGAAGCGCACTTCTGTTAAAAAAAGCCCCTTCAACAAGGTGCATGTCTGAAGATGTGGGATTGACATGGCCAATTTTTTCAGGTAAAAATTCCAGCAATTGACCATGAAACCGACCGGTGGTTTTGAAAGGGCGAAGAAAATGTCACTTTGGCTATTAACAAGAGGTCTCACTGCCTGCAAAGCTAGGGGAGGGGGTTCCTTTATTTGGCTTTGAATTACAAGGCTAAGGGGAAAGGGGGAGAAGAGAGTGCAAGAGGTGAAGAATAAAGAGCTGAAAAGAAGAGACGATTTTATTTTCTTCCAGTAGAGTTAAAGGTAGGTCCACAAGAATCCCCTTTATCTCCCCTAAAGTAATAAGAAAAGCGGCACGTGAGTGACTCTTTTCAACTGGTACTAATGTTGACCCTTCATTGTAAAAGCTAGAGAGGGGAGAGAAGAAGGGGACGGGACACATCATCCAACAGGTTGGACAAGGTTTCTGTCTAAACAGTTCAGGTAGGTAATATAAAGGGGATCAATTCAGTGAACATACCTCTTTTTAATAAAAAAAAAAAACTATATTTACCTTGTAGAAGGGGGAAAGGTGCGTAAATGAAACTGAAAAAAAGGACCCATGAATGTGTGGAATTTTTCATTATCCGTAACAACTTTTGAGACCGATGAAAGGTATCACCCCATTTAACAATCAATGTGCGCAACACGTGCTAAAGTTATTAGTTACTACAGTTCAGGTTACTCTTAACGCCATTTGCCGAAAAAGGACAGAAATTTGACCACATTTTGCATTTGTTCGTCGCCATTTTCTTCACCTTATTTCTCACTTGATGCCGATAGGGAAATAAGTTGGTGGTCAGTTAGTGCAAAGGTAGTAATATTCGAAGGTCCCTTTCTTACCACTGAATTGTGAGAAGGCACAGACTTTTCCGTGCAAGGGTCAGGGGATGTAGAAAATTTCACAAAATACTACACCACCCCCTTTCACCTGTTGTCCCGCTGAACCCCTCCTCTTCCTAATTCCTTGCTGCTGTTAATCTTGACCACTATATAACTCATTGTCCGTTTTCTTTCAGGGTCGGTTTCCTCTGGGCTAGCAGCAATTCGTTAGGTGCAATCCATGTCCCAAATTGTGGTTACATTTATGGATTTATGGGATGCTACACTAGCCCCATTAAGAGGTGATAGTCGAGGGGTTCCCATGGGATGGGGGTCAAAGACAGAGGGCTGTCGTCATTGTCCTGAATTAGAGAAGGGCACACAACAGGGAGATGGTATCTAATATATAGAAGAATTTTAACAAGAAAAATAAAAAAAGTAAATGCCCGGGTGTTGCGGTCTAACCAGAACCAAATTTCGTTATGTTAAGCAACTGACATGAAGTAGCCATTTTGTTTGGTTATTACTTGGAGGCTTATCTTTTTTTTCTTGGGGGGGGGGGGGGGGGGGGGGGGGGGGTCGGGTTATTTCACGAAGGGTTCCACGCTTCTGAAAATGATTTACCGGCGCCGCTGGGAAAAGAAGGCGAGCTTGTGGCACCCGGGAAATTGTCCCAATATTCTTGTTTTCTCTCTCCCCCTGTAGACAAGGAGGGAGGTGCTTCCAATTCCACATGGTAACAAGCGTTATGGTCGGCGCAAATAGCATCTTTTCTATTTCCGGACCACTATAGTAGAAACTCGAAAATCCGAATTGCCTCTACCAGCTCAAAATTTAAAAAGCAACTTGAGGGAATCAGAAAGAGAGAGAGGTTGCCAGTGAACCTTCCGTCAGGTGAGAAGTAAAGCCGTGGCACAGAGTGGTGTGTAGTAAAATATACCTGTATTTTGGCAAAATGATCAAGTATAGAAGGAAAAGGATACTGGGGCCTATGACCACTCTTTCCATGCGCCAAGCTGAGGGGCATGGCGCATGGAAAGAGTGGGCGATGTCCGTCACACGTTCTTTGCCAGTTACAGATGAACCATTTGACAAAGAGACCCAGGGATGAACTGTGTTGCATTGTCCTGCGACCATAGTGGACACCTGCTGAGGAAAGAACTCGTGAAATGCGGTGTCGCACTATGTAGAAGGCGTGTGAGATGGATGGGGGAGCGGCTTATTGCGTTGGACACGACAGTTCTCGTCTGATCACTGAAATTAAGGAACGAAACTCCAGCTAGTACTAACATGGGTGGCCGCGTGGGAAAACTGGGTAGTGCTAACACTGGTGTAGCCAGGTTTTCTGAAGGAGGGAGTATGACTGCTAAGGGTGGGATATGACTGCTAAGGGGGGATATGACTGTCGATAGGGTGTATAGCACTTCGCTATATTCGATTTCAAATCGTCCACCTCCCAAGTGGGGAGGGGGTTTGCCCCTCTGACTATTACCCTGCTAATACTCAAAAATCGTCTTATTAGCATAGTGTGTGTGTGTGTGTGTGTGTGTGTGTGTGTGTGTGTGTGTGCAGACTCCGCATTAGAACTACGCAGTGGACGGGGCTCTAATGCCCTTGAAGTTGAAGGGCCTTAAAACACTAACAAAACAAACAAAAAAGTGAGCTGGATGGAGGAGTGATTAAGGTTCACCCTAATATCTGCTAAATCCTTAAGTTGCGCTAAATTTTACTTTAGATAATAATGTCAGAAGAAACAAAAGGAAAATTGCGTTCTAATGGAAGTCAATGCTGGAATTGCAACGGTCATCGACTCAATTTTCTAAAGTACGATCTGCCAGGAAAATTTGGGTAAACAGTCATTTCAATTCGTGGCGTAGGCCGGCATCCCCCCACAGACAACTTTGAAGAAAAAGCCTAGTCTGAAGTAATGCGCTAAACGGTTTCGGTTTAGTGCTAGGCGGGTGATGGTAGGTGTTTTAGTCGATAGTACAGTTCCTAAACGCATTTCACCTACACAGAAATTAATGATAAATAAATTGCTGTAGAACGACCGACCGTAGGTGTTAAACTACTACTAAAATTGTCGCTTATATCTTCCAGTCTTTTTGTCACACATCATCATTCATTCGTGTTCGATGCCGTTGGATGCTATTTGAAACCCAATGTCAACACTCAAATCGAATCATTTCTCTACTAACAGTCTAACAGTATCACTATTAATAATAAAAGTAATGATTGCAGTGTTGACTTATGCTAATTTTATTAGATATTCCAACGCCTACGACGATTGAGCAAAAATTCCGTTAAGAAAAGAGACCCTCAACATGTAACAGTTTAGTTTGAGGTGGATGATGTCACAGTTCATAGATGTCGAGGCACATGACGTAGCGTTGGAAATACCATCAATGATTTTGTATTATTCTGATTCCAAGCTATTGTCAAGACTTGAAACAAATAAATAACAAGGAGAATGACACTGGTTAGTGACATGAAATTCACGCTTCAAACAAATACATTTCTATTTTTACCACACTGGTCATCGTACTACGTTCTATAGGGCAGTGGTTATGAACCTTTTTTGAAGACGGGTCACATTCACAATAACACGAAAAAGAAGCAAAAAGTTGTCCACGGGCTATTTTCAAGCACTATTTAATTTTATGAATAAAAATAAATTACTATTAATAATGAATAAAGTTTATTAAAGTAGCAAACAGAGCACATCATCATTGTACCCCTATCCCGCATATGGCAGGGTCAGGTCTGAGGGTTCTACCTCTCTCTCCCGCCTACCTCTCACCAAGTCCCCGACCACCCCAAACATTACCATATCCTGACCGACAACCTGCTGCAACGTCTGCTTTGGTAAAGTAGCATATACAGTAGATAGCAAATCTTAATATTGAAAACAAAATCGTAATATTGTACATTAAGCTGGGTTTACACTGCGCGAAACATACTCGCCGCAACTGTTTCCACAGGTTTGCGGCAATCTCGCCCGTCTCGCCCTCCCTGTTTACATTGAGCGAAATATTGCGCGAAGCAAGCATGCAAAACGTATCTAGAGTACCAGTACACGAAGTGGGAGTGGCGAAACCCTTTGATGCGTGCCCAAAAACCGACAGTTCGGTGGCTCACCACGAGGCTGCCTCGCGCAGCAAATTTCGGGGCGAGTCCCTGTTTACACTGCGCGAGTCTTTTTTAATGAAACAGTTGCGCGAGTATGTTGCGCGCAGTGTAAACCCAGCTTTAGTTTGAAATTTCTGTTGTTTATGAGACGATAAACTAGATATGTTTCACGCTCGGGTCACTTAAAATTGCTCGGTGGGTCACAGGTTTGCCACCACTGTTCTAGGGTCATTCATTGAGGCTCTTTATGGCAGGTTTCAAAAAGCGGAGTCTAAAAACATCATCTTTCCAAAGCTGACTTTCCATTTGGTTTGTTGGTGTTTTAGGGCACTTCAACTATAAGGTCATTAAAGCCCTATCCACTGCGTAGTTCTAATGCTTTTAACCCCTCCACAATCAGCACAGCAAGGTACATATATGGTGCAAGATTCATGCAGCCACTTCAGACAAACTGAGCAACTTTTCCAGTCACATGTCAATTTCGTTATCCAATATTTCTCACCGCACTCTAAACATGTGTCAGATTCAGTTTCTACATGAGGGCTTGACAAAAGTCCCTTATTACTAGAACAGGAACTGCTCTTTCCTTGTATTTTCTTTTTCTCCCATTGAATTTGTCGCGGCATTAGCACTGACATTGGGCTCAAGATTACGTTTCTTCTTTAACCTAAACTTGTTCTAAACTAGTCTGCTATATATTTCTATGTATCTGATTCTTAGACTTATGTTAGACAATGGGCGGCATGGGGAGATTTTCTCTAAAACTTTTAATGGCCTTTCAGTGTGCTACCAGCTCCTTGGGCTACCAGCATCAAAGTCTACAGGAGTAGCAACTTGAGAAATATTAATTACCCTATATCCATTAGAAATGGACAAAGAAATAGTAGCTTGATCGTGTATGGGGTAGGGGGCGTTAATAAAGTTAGTGGTGAACGTCGACGAAGACGATACTGAGGCAGCAATACGATACGAGGCAAAATGAGGCAACTGCGCATGCTCACTTGCCGGTCTGGTTTTCGTGAGCATGCTTTATTAACGCCCCCTACCCCATACACGATCAATTGATTTGTGTAATATGTATACAAACTTTTGTACACGACAGATCGATGTGCTATGCTTAAGGCCTCTTTCACATGCAGCGTTAGCTACCGCGCGATTTTGTAACGCGCGTTGGGGAAGACATAGAGGTGAATAGCTGCTTTTACATGGAAACGCGCGATTTTGGCTAACGCGCGTAGCAACGCACGATTCGAGAGTTCAGCGATTTTCTAGCGTTAGCGTGCGCCTTGAAATACAAGGAACCCAATTGACCTTTTCATATCACCGCGCGTTTTCACTGTAGGTTTTCATTTTTTGAAACAGGGAATAGCGTTACAGAGAAGCCACCACGTAGGCGGTCCACCTCAAAATCGCTTTCATGTGAAAGGTTGTAACGCAGCGCTAAACGCAACGTTAATCGCTGCATGTGAAGGAGGCCTTAATATCGTCGGTCTACTGTTCGTTGGGACGTTGCATCGACGCCAGGGGGCAAACTCATACACCTAGAAATTTTGCCTCTTCTACCCGTTGCATAATAGAGAGGGTTCTTTCAAGTGCAGATGCCATCGTACACCACACGGGACCTCGGTTTTACTTCTCATCTGCAAGAAGGTGCACTCAGGGCTTCTCTCTCGTTTGAAAGACGCCAACCCACCTCAGTCTAGTATCGAACGTAGAACTACTGATGCAGTTGCCGAACGTGCTTTTCACTGCGCCACCGAGGCGGGTTATTGCAAGGGTTAGGTCGTTGTTAGTGCGTCGCCAAATTTTTAAATTATTAAAAGTGTACCGTGGCAAAAAAAAGTTGAGAATCGCTGGCGTAGTGTCAGTGCAGACTGCATTTCAACTACTCAGTGAACAGGGGTCTAATGACCATTGTAATTGAAGGGCCCTAAAAGCAAACCAAAAAGATTCCACCGGTGTATCCCCATTTCCAGTTTCCAGCAGTAGAAATACGGCCCTGTAAAAGGAAATAAAAGTTCGTGAGCTTTCTAAGGGGCCCCTTGGCTGTCTTGTCGGTGACTTACGGCCCTTCACTTACAAGGTCATTACATCCCCGTCCACTGCATAGTTCTAATGCAGAGAGTGCAGACACAGAAATTTCGGAGATGAGACGGGAACTGGTGTGTCCAACGCAATACAGCCCCTGCCCTAACGTCGGCGGAGTGCCCCAGCGAACAGTAGACTGACGATAATTAATGGCAATAGTGTTAGTTAAACACCTCGAGAAGTTGCGCAATGTTTTCTCCTCATCTTTCATTATCAGTCATCAGATCGGGAGAAAGAAATTAAAGATTTTTTCACGTGTCAGTGTTAGATTATTTCGGCGCCTATGAGTTCCTCAAGTCAAAATGTATCCCCATTTCTGGTACACAATGGCTCATGATGGCAAAAAGTGCGTTATCATTCTTGCATTGTTTTCTTTCCGTGCTGCCCCGATTTGTCTCCCTATCCTGGTTCGGCTCTGTCTTCCGTTTATATCGTCCTTTGTTTCTACTTTGTATGTCATCCTCCTTTACTGCCTCCCATTCTGTCTTTCGATCCTGCCTCATTTATCTCTCTCCTAGGCCTATATTGTATCCTGCTTCATTTGTCTCCCAATTTGTCTTTCTATCTTGTGGGTTTCTTTCTATTTGACCTTGTATAGTGTTCTATTTCTATCCCATTTTGAGTTTCCATCCTTGTCCGTTTCTATTACATTTCAAGTTTCCATTCTGGTCCGTTTCCATCCCATTTTGAATTTCCATCCTGTTCCGCTTCTATCCCATTTTGAATTTCCATCCTGGTCCGTTACTAACGCATTATGAAATTCCGATGAAATTTACATTTTATTCTCCTATTCTGTTCCGCTTCTGTCACCCATTTTGTTCTTCAATCTTGCTTCGTTTCTATCTCTCACTTTGAATCCTCTTTCTTTTCTGTCTCCCTCTGTGAAGCCTGCTACGTTTCACTTTCAATCCTGTTAAATCTCCCATTTTATTCTTTCTGCAGTCCTTATTCAATTTCGTTTCTGCCTGATACTTAGCATCCTGCTAAATTGCTGTTCCCTTGTTTTTCTATCCTGCTGAATTTCTGTTCCCCTATTCTCTTTCTACACACCAGTTTGCATCGGGTCCCTGAGTTAAGCAACGCAAATCCAGCTAGTACGGACATAGGTGGTCTCTTGAGAAACCTGCGTACCGGTAACACCCAAATATCGTCGTTCAAGTGTAGTGTCTGTGCAGTCTCTGCATTAGAACTACGCAGTGGACGGGGCTGTAAATGACCGTTGTAGTTGAAGGGCCTTCTATTGGCTCTTCTTTCAGTTCCTTTAAGAGGATGGTCCAAGTAAACAATATTGAAGGCTGGCAGAGCCCACTCTAGGGTGGTAACCCGGGCATTTGTCGGGGCTTCCACTCCCGCTTATCTCCCTACTATCCACCCCACACACTGTCAATCCCTTCGTACAACCTGCTCCCACGTCTGCTTTGGGAGAGGAAGAATTGCGTTGGGCACCCCAGTTCTCGTCTGATCACTGAAGTTAAGCAACGCAACCCCAACTTGTACTGTCATGGGTGGCCGCTTGGGGAAACTGAGTACCACGAATTCCCAAAAGTCGTCACATTAATGTAGTGTCAGTGCAGTCTCTGCATTACAACTATGCAGCGGACGGGGCTCTAATGACCTTGCAGTTAACCGGCCCTAAAACACCAACAAACAACAATAGTCGGCTTTGGAAGGTGCTGTAGTACGACGAATGAAAACTTGTCTACGTTTACCCTCTGATGCTCTCTTGATGGGCCAACGTTAAATAATGTAGTCACCAAACAGGTAAAATGAAGAGGGATGTGGAAATTTTTATGTTGCATTTGGTTAAACTAAAAAAATTTTCCATTATGTATGAACCTGAACTGCTACTTCAGTGGCAAGATGGGCTTGTCACCAGGTAGGCCTCCTCGTAAGATTACAGTGCCTTCTTATATCATATTTGGGGGTTGCCTGATATAAATTTCAAGTGGTATACTTGAAGAAAGTATACCTGTGTGACGTTTTAATTACTGCTTTGCACCCCTTTGTACCGATTACATCATGGTTAGTTGGTATTGCTGCACCATCTATGTGTTTATTAGACAGGATATCTTAAAATCGCCTTGGTGAGACTGACACCTGCTCTTAAGATGAAGGTAATCTTGATTTGGGACATCTTCAGGTACATACCAACACCTCAAAATGACATCTTACAATAGGATTTCAATGTTTGTATATTGTTCACAAGGTGTTATTAAATCAAGCCATTGTTGACATGAAGATTTCTTTTCTATATGAATGAAATAAGAGGAACCACTTGCAGGTGAAGGCGAAGAAGAAGACGAAAAAAACTAACATGGCAGCAACATTGTACACAAGCACATCCAGTAATAAAAGTACTAGGAATGCAGCTGAAGGAACAGTGTAACCCGAAAAAATATTGTGTGCATTTAACATATAGGTACTATAGCACTTTCCCACCCTCCACCATAATGATATGCGTATCTGAGGTAGCAGGGTTATAATCCTTACCTCATACCCTGAGGGTTAAACAACTGGAATCTTGGAATAACTTTTTTGATTCAGAAACGCGCGAGAAAATTTGGGAGAAATGTAAATTGTAAGTAGACAAAGACCACAAATGCGACATGAAAAGGACACTGTTCCAACACTTTCTTAGATTTTCAGTGTGTCACTTGTGACCCGCCGCGCTGGTGCAATGGTTGACACGCTCGCAGTGGCGTCGCTAGGGTTGACTAGGGTGCGTGTCACCCCCTCTCCCGAAAAAAGCCGCTTTTGCTTTGGTGTCACCCCATTTGTCATGGTGCGAGTGGTGTCACCCGGTGCGGACCGCACCCCCTAGTGACGCCACTGCAAACTCGGTAACTGCATCAGTAGTTCTAGGTTCGATACTGAACCGAGATGGGTTGGCTTCTTTCGGGAGAGAGAGACAGAGGCCCAGAGTGCACCTACTTTCGGGTGAAAAGTAAAACCGAAGTCCAGTGTAGTGTACGATGGCATTTGGGCGTAAAAACCCTCTCTACTATATAGGCATCGGGTAGCAGAAAAGCAACACCTAACCCTTTTCTCGCCTACGTTCGGGTCGGGTACCCATCTTATCCCTCTTAATGGACACAAGGGTGATCTGTTGGACAGTGATTTTCCGCTTATCGTCGGTCTGCTGTTCGTTGTGGTATTCCACTGACGCCTGGGGAGAGAACTCCTACACCTGGAAATTTCCCGTTGCATAGTAGAAACTATGGAACTATGCAACGGGTAGATGAGGCAAAAATTTCCAGGTGTAGGAGCTCACCCCTTGACATCGGTGGAATGCCTCTATGAATAGTAGACCGACGATAAATACGCATGGGGGCAGTTTTGGTCGGTAACCGGCTGTGGAAAAACACTGTCCAATAGATCGCCCTTGTGTCCAGTCAGAGGGACAAGATGGGCATCGGACCTTACGATATTCAGGAAAAGGGTTAGTGGTTTGCTTTGTGTGTGTGTGTGTGTCCCACCTGTCTCAAATCATAATCATTATTTGGGTTTTGTTTCGTTGGTGGTTTAGGGCTCTTTAAATGCAACGGTCATTAGAGCTCTGTCCACTGCGTAGTTCTAATGTCGAGTGTGCACAGACACTACTCTGTTTGTTACGCCAACTTGTGGTGGAGTCGGCCAAGCAGCCACAACGGGCCGGACCCTGTGGAGGCTGCTCGAAGTTCAGGGGGAGGTAGGAGTGGGGAATTTAGTGTTCCCAACCAACTACCCATGTCGGTACTAACTTGGGTTGCTTTGCTTAACTTCAGTGATCTGACGAGAACTGGTGTGTCCAACGCAATACTGCCGCTCCCCAACATCATTAGGGAGATGGACTGCAAAGTTCATCAGGGACGTTAGACTCTGGGTTGGAAGAAGGCACCGGAAAATTGGGGACAACGTCATGGAATTCCTAAGTTGGCAAGGAGCGACCGGATTATAACGCCGATCACACGAAATGTGACACCACGTAGAAGGCATGCTACACGAAAAAAAGAAACAGTGAGCTGGACCGAGAAGTGCCCCAGACTCAGGCTAAGTAGTGAACCTTAAGAGCATAACAAAAGGCCTAACCTGAAGTAAGGTGTGACAGAGTGCACACCCCCACAATAAACGTCTTTGCTACCCACCCACCACCGAGCCACTATACAGGTTTGCCACTGCTAAATAGAAGCAACTACATTGGGCAGCCCGCCCGGCCAGCGTTATACTGTATTTCTGCTCAATACACAGTACAGTGGTACCCCGCTTAACGAACGCCTCGTATAACGAATGTTTCCTATAACGAACACCGTCAAAAAAGCGCAGGAGTATCTCATAACGAACTTGTTTCACATAACGAACGCTTGTTCAATATACAAAGTGAACTAGGAACTGTATAGGACAGTGGTGGCGAACCTGTGACCCACCGTGTAATTTTAAGTGGCCCGAGTGTTAATGAGATGATGTTAAAGGTGTAATAAAAGTTAGATGATGTTCTCTATTCCCTCCTTTAATAAACTTTATTCACTATTAATAATAACTTATTTTTATTCATAAAATTGAATAGTGCTTGCATCTGATCCGTGGACAAATTCTTGGTTTTCTTTTGTGTTATTGTGACCCGTCTTCAAAAACGGTTCGCCACCACTGGTATAGGATGTCCAAGATTGTAGTAACTATAGAGGTATTAATCCAATGAGTTATACCAATGTAATGTAATAGAATGCCGCCTCCAGGATAGAACTAGTGTCTGTGGAAATCAGTGTGTGTTCATGCTAGGCAGGTCCACAATGGAACGAATCTTCATTCTGAGGCAGATGATAGAAAAGTATAGAGCAGCTAAGAAGGATCTCCATACCATCATTATCGACGTGGAGAAGGCTTACCAGTGTTCCACAACAGGCATTATGCAAAAGGGGGTAGAAAAAGGGGTTATTCGAATAGTTTAGGATATGTACTCGTATGATGGTTCCATTCCACAGCCAGGGTAAGGACACCTTGGGGAAAATACTGGGGGCTCCCCAGTGAAGTTTGGGGTGCACCAAGGTTCAGCACTCAAATCCATACTTTTTTATTCTGGTTATGGACGAGCTACTGACGGGAGTAGGAGAATGGACCCCTCATGGCATTTGCTGACGAGCACCGTTCAACTGCACACTGCAAGTAATTGACTGCCTTCTCATTGCAGGGCAATTCCTAGTTTTTGTGAAGTATGAACCCCCCAAAAATGGGTCCTAGAGTGTTTTTGCTCATTAACAATCAGCACTGCACTTTGTTTTTAACTTCTTAACGATTTTTACAATTTTTCGTGGCAACCCGGAACGAATTACACAATATAACATAGAGATCTATGGGAAATTGTGTTCCGCAAAACGAACACCCCCCCATAACGAACGTATCGCTGGAACGAATTCCGTTTGTTAAGCGGGGTACCACTGTACTGGAAAGTGGTAAGAAAGCACCCTGGGCATTTATTCGACAATAACCACATTCTTCTGGTAATTCTGCCCCCTGGCAATTGCTTGGCACAATTCATTACTTTTTAGTACTTTTAGAAATCAGGAAATGCTTTCAAAGTTATTTCTTATGCGTCTGGTATACTGTACCTGTTCAAATGAACCACTTCCGGTAAAAATATTCGAAGAAATCTAAATACAGTGAAATTCGTTTAACACGAAACTGACGGGACCAAAATATTTTTTCGTGTTAAAAGAATTTCGTGCTAAGCGATTCATGCAGAAAACCCATCATTGTAGGTATCACACAGGATGACGACTTTGCTTTCAATCGGGAGTCACCCTTTGGTCGATCCATGATCTACGTGCCCATCGGGGCACGTGAGCAACTCCTAGAGCAGGGATGGCCACGGAGCTAGGTCAAATGAGCATAAAATTATTGTACATGTCACCAAAATTGCATTACATCATGAGTCGGCATAAACCAGACAAGCGTTTGACTACGATCTCACATTCTGGGACGCCACGATGTGGCTGAAGCTGCAGGGCGCCTGCTTGTTTACTTTAATTCAACACAAAAATGTTAGGTATGTGGCCCGGCAGGAAACATTGTTTCTTAGATTTGGCCCGCCTGCTGAAAAGGTTGACCACCTAAGTCCTAGACGGTATTTTAGGCAGCTGACTGTCAACTTAATTTCCCAAATTTTCTTTGTTGGATCACGTTTCCTCATCCAACGTCATGGGAATGGGGGGGTTTCCATGGGTTGGTGGCGAGTTTCCACATCAGTAAATTTTGCCGAATTACACTCGTACATTACTACATTATTAAGAGTTCTTCTCAGTGCAGACATTACACGCAACACGGAATCCTAATCAACGGAAGGCACAACAGAGCTTCGTCTTCCCGAAAAAGTCCAACAATCCCAGTCCAATATAGAACCTGGAACCACTCGCTCTACTTCCATATCCTGGAATCCGCTCGAATCGCCAAATATTTCTGGAATGAAAATTTTTGGGCCAATGTTTTAGGTTACAGTCGTCTTCATGAAATGCGTCTTCATAAGAGGGAACAAAGTAAGCCTTTGGCCCTGCCTGGGATCAGTTATGCAGATTACTGATACAATGGGCTGGAGTGTGAGCTATAGGCTCAATGTAGAGTACATGAATAAGAGAGTGTAGAATACATGAATAAGAGCACTAATGTCAGCGGTGGGGGATCCTCAGGGGATCGAAAATAGTTCCTCTAAATCACCTGCTCTAAATTCATTCGGAGCGGCTGTATTGTGTTGGACACACCAGTTCTCGTCAGATCACTGAAGTTAAGCATGGGTGAGACTGCTTGCAAGCAAAGGGTACTACTAATACCCAAAAATTGTCGAACAGCATACTGTCTGTGCTGACTTTGCATTAGAACTAAGCAGTGGACGGGGCTCTAGTTGAAGTTGAAGGCCCCTAAAACACCAACGAAAAGTCATCATACCCTTATCCCGCGTGTGGCAGAGTCGGGTCTCCGGGTTGTAGCCCTCCATTCCCGTCAATCGCCCATCAGGTCGCCGTCCACAACAGATACTACCATATCCTTACGGACAACCTGCTCCCATGTCCGCTTCGGTCTCCCCCTAACCCGGGTGCTTCCAACCACCTGCCGCTTTAGGATATTAACTAATTTCCCTGTTTTATCAGTAAGGGTCCCCACATTCCACGTTCCTATTATTTCTGAACTTACTCTGACTGGGGCACCCCAGCCAGACGTCTGGAACCCCCAGGAACATTGGCTGGGTTGCCTGTGGGAGCATTCCGGCCTACGCCACAGAGGATACTCGGCTCATTTTCTGCCACGGAGGCCAACCTCCCCACCCCGGTGGACGCAGGATGACGACGGTCCGGGACCCCCTCGCGCTCCCCTGACGACCGCCGGCACTGGGCATTTCATCACCTCCCCAGTAGAGTGGGAGTTTTTTGAGGGGTTTTTTGCATTTTGCATAAAAATGTGGAGTGCTTCACGATGTTGCGTGTCATCCAACGGGTCAAAACACCAACGAAACGAAAACTCCAAATTCACAAGTTGATCTGACTGCTGAATTGTTGTTCTGCAGGTACTGCCTTGCCTAGGAAAAATTTCTGCAGAAGCCCAGGTCCTGCCCCAGGTTTGTAAACTATTTAATCTGTAACCCGTCTGTGGATTTTTGATAAGCAACCTTAGTCAACAATGATAAGGCTGAAGACACCATGTAGACTTCAGTCAACCTTTGGCATCGTTTGCATATGAGAAATACGTGGAGGGTGCAACAGCAGCCTTCTTACGTAGGAGCAAATCATTTTTCCACCAAAATTTAGGGTTGGGATACCACAAAAGTGGACAGATTACCTCTTGAAAGATCACTTTGGTGGACGTTGTCAAACATTTGTAGCAGTGTGGTACCGATGTAATGTTATAGCAACGGTATCATACTGTAAAAGATTTCCTGACGAAATAATATTTAATTGTTGATTTATACTCTTGTTGACGATATTAACAGGGGAGAGTGAGAATGACGGGGGGCGGTAAAAGTGGGTCAATATTTGATGGCAACAGAGCTGTCACCAACTGCAAAATTTCGTGATTGAATAATATGTAATAAAGAAACCTCATACCAAGGTAAACATTTCAAGGGTGCAACAGCAGCGGCCGATAAGAATCCTTGACAAAATCGCGAGATTCAAATTAAACAACCAACTGTTGATCTAAATGAAACCATGATCTAAAAATATACCGGTTGCCTCGTAAGACGGAAATTTTTGGCAATATTCAATCAAACCTTCACACCCCTTTGAGGAAATTTATTAAAAAATGACAGAGAGAAAGAAGAAGACGATTCTTAGGGAAACCTAACATAACATGAAGCAGATTTTAAGCAATTCAGTAGTTGGCATATGTCCTAGCCCTGTCCTGTCCGTAGCTCTTCTGAGGTTGCTGTAGGTCGCTATGGGAGTACGTACAGTATTTTAGGTTTTCCACCACACATGCGAATTTCTATAACTTTTGCACAGCCCCAACACTGATCCGTGCAGGTCTAGGGAGCGGCTTATTGCGTTGGACACACCAGTTCTCGTCTGATCACTGAAGTTACGCAACGCAACCCTAGCTAGTACTGACATGCGTAGCCGCTTGAGGAAGCTGGGGAATTCGTTGCATTAGTGTGGCGTCTGTGCAGACGCTGCATTACAACTCCACAGTGAACGGGGCTCTAATGACCTTGTAGTTGAAGGGCCCTAACCAAAAAATGCGCAGGTCTCGTTATGGGTATTAGCGGTAATCAGTGTTCCGAAGCGGCCACCCAAGTTAGAAACTAGAAGAGGTTGCGTTGGTTAACTTCGTGATCAGACGAAGAACTGGTGTGTCCAACACAATAAGCCGCTCCCACGAGAGTACCAAGGAGAGATTACTATCAAAACACAAGCAAAACCATGTACAGACACTATACTAACGCAACGATTTTTGGGTAATAGCCGTACCCAGCGTTCCTAAGCGGCCACCCGCGTTAGTACTAACTTCAGTAAGAATACGAGAACTGGTGCGTCCTACGCAATAAGTCACGACCATGGGAGCACTGAGGAGAGAGGGCTATCGAAACACAAGCAATGCAATGGAGGGCAGTTGAGGACCTGAATATACATGAAGGAGTGAGCCACTTGGTCTGTTAAAATTCTTTGTCGAATACTCAGAAGTGTCTGTGTTACAACGAGCGTAACAACTGCGTTGGACATACCACTTCTCGTCCGATCACTGAAGTTAAGCAACGAAACCCCAGCTACTACTGACACGGGTAACCGCTTGGGAAACCTGGGTACTGATAATACTCAAAGATCGTCGCATTGGTGTAGTGTCTGTACATTCTCTGCATTAGAACTACGCCGTGGACGGGGTTATAATACCCATGTAGTTGAAGGGCCCTAAAACACCAACGTACCAACCAAATTAATGTAGGTACCCCTAATTTTAACGCCCAAATTTCTACTTCGAGCAAATAGCAACTACTAATCATTTTCCCGCCTATAGCAGGGTCGGATATGCATTTTTGTCCCTCTAAATGGAAACATGGGCGATTCATTGTGCGGTGTTTTACACAGCTGGCTGTCGAGCAAAGTGGGTCTACTGGCAATTTGTGGTACTCCATGAACTCTTAAGAGGCTACCCATTTGAGATGAGGAGGTTGGTGAGTGGACGAAGGAGAAGGTTAGTTTGCAGCACCTCGATCCAGTAGCGAACCTAGAACGACTGACGCAGTAATCGGCGGGGCCGAAGTTCCACCTTCTAGAGTATAAATTGACCTAGAGGAACTCCTAAAATTTAATTTCTTTTTGGTAACGTCGCGTGACGTTGAGTCTTTTCAATATGACGTATGATGAACGCAAAATTATAACGCAGCGTAGCACGTCGATCTTTATCCTGAAGAATCCTGTTTAGATAGACAAAAATGCAACCTCTCTTCCCAGCGGTAAATGATAAGTTACACAAAACTGGCTCATTATCCAGTGAAACATCTACTGATAAGATGATCCGCCTCGGTGGCGCAGAGATAGTTGCGTCTGTGGTTCCGAAGGGGTTAGTTAAAATTTCCAGCCCGCGGGCGTTCGCGTCGGTGGAGAGAACAGTGCCCCAACGAAGGCGAATGGGCCAACAAGCATTGGGGCAGCAGCATTAGACTGGCAGTAGTTGCTAAAACACCGAATTTGTCTCGAATTCTGACGGCGACACATGGGTACCCTGCTGTGGGTTACCTGGGTACACTGCATAGGCGGGATAGGAGTTAAGAATAAGTGTGGCGTTCTTGCTTGCCACCCAGGAAGCGGTTACATCACGTTGGACACACCAGCTCTCGTCTAATCACGGAAGTTAATCAGCGCCACCCCATGCATGTGTGATCGCTTGTGAACACTGGGTACTGCTAATACTCATATAGTCGTGACAGCGTAGTGTCTGTACAGACTCTACATTAGAACTACGCAGTGGACGGGGCTCTAGTGACCATTGTGGTTAAAGGGCCCGAAAACACCAACAAATTTAATTTAATTGCTTACCACCAATGGAAAACCCGCTTCGGTGGCGTAGTGGCAGTAACTGCGCCAGAAGTTATAGGTTCGGTACTGAACCGAATGGGTTGACTTTTTCTCGGGCCAGCGAGAGAGGCCCCGAGCGCACCTTTCGGATGAGAAGTAAAACCGAGGTCCCGTGTGCTGTACGATGTCCTTTGCACATAAAAGAACCCTCTCTACTATGCAACGGGCAGATGAGTCAAAATTTCAAAATGTAGGAGCTCGCCCCCCCTGGCGTCGGTTGAATTCCCCCCCAAAACGAACAGTAGACTGATGATAAATAAGCATAGAGATTGCAGCTTTGGTCGGCAACCGGCTGCAGAAGAACAATGACCAATATATCGCCCTTGTGCCCATTCAGAGGGACAAGATGGGTACCCGACCTTGCCATAGGCGGGAAAAGGGTTCGGAGTTGCTTTGGTTACCACCCATTGGAGGGCTCGTTTGCAATATCAACACTACATAAATCAAACCAACCTTGTCGACGACATTCAAGTGTGCGCAGAATTCTAAACTTGATAGCTACTGGTACTTCAACTGATGATGACACAGCATTGTGAAAAATGCATTTTACGCCTGCATGTTTCCAACAGTTTCTTGATCCTTTCATGCCAATGACGAGACAGTACTGAGTTTTGTTTTTTTGTTGGTATTTGAGGGCCCTTCAACTACAAGGTCATTAGAGCCCCGTCCACTGCGTAGTTCTAATGCAAAGACTGCACAGACACTGCACTAATGCGGTACCCAGTGTTCCCAAGTGGCCACCCTAGCTGGGGTTGCGTTGCTTAACTTCAGAGATCACACGAGAAGTGGTGTGTCCAACGTAATAAGCCGCTCCCATGAGAGTACTTCGAGAGAGGGCTATCAAAACATAAGCGAAACAATGCACTGGAGAGTAGTTGAGGACCTGAACATACATGAGGGAGTGGGCTACTCGGTTTGTTAAAATTCATGCAGGAACACTCGGAAGTGCCTGTGTTACAATGAGCGCAACAAATTGTCCGTCAACATTATTGTCAACACAAATGTTGTCGACATTTGATAAAGGCAACAACAACAAAAAAAAGATTTATTCAAATGTATTGCGAACACGTCTAGTCAATATATTATGTTGTCACATATTATGAGCAGAAAACATGTGCTCATATGTGTGACGCCCCTAATGAGCAACTCTGCAAAAAGACATGCTAAATTGTGGGTTGTTGCCCAAGGAATAAATGCCGATCCACCTTCCGCAAATGCAAAGACCTAGTACACTAAAACCTCGCTATGGTAAACTCCCCATATCGGTACCAATTCTTCAGGCACCGATTTTTCACCCATAGGCTTTATGTGATTGCTACCCCTCTAAACGGCACATCTCTATAATGGCTACACTCCTCTATTGGTACTGCTACTATCTGTCACTGATATAAGAAAACCATCTCTGTAATGGGTATATCTCGCCCTGATGAAAGTGTTTAGCGTGCTTGGTAAATGCGTCAGCGGTTCTAGGTTCGATTCTGGACTGAGGTGGGTTGGCTTACTTAAGGTGAGAGAAATGTCTCAAGGCCCAAGTTCGACTCCCGTTAGAAGTGAAACAGAGATCCTGTTTGGTGTTCAATGGCATTTGCATGTAAAAGAACCCTGTCTACTAGCAACTAGTAGATGTAGCAAAATTTCCACGTGTAGGACTCGTTCCCCGACGTCGGTGGAATTCCCAACGAACAGTAGAGGCATAGGGGTTGCAGCTTCGGTCGGCAGCTGGCTGTGGCAAAACAGTGTCCAATACATCGCGCTTGTGTCCATTCAGAAGGACAAGATGGGTACCCGACCCTGTCATATGCGGGAAAATGGTTAGTTGATATACCCCTCTCATGAGTACAGTTTAGCCGGGTTCCACAGGTGTACCAATTATGGAGGCTTCGCTGTAGATGGAAAAATTGAGAAAGTTACCCCAGATGTCCTCTCAGAATGGTCTCATAACGCCCAAACGTATATATATGGACAGACACTGTTGTGCCCCATCATGGAATATTCTTCAAAAGCTACACTTGACATGTTTTCAACTGCCTGAGACTGTTTGCAGATTGGACACGCACGCCCAACCCCAAGAAACCGTAGGCGCGGGCTCAAGGATGGTTGAACGATGAAAAGAGGCGCAGTCATGTATAGGATTAGCAGTCACATCGAAATTATGTCCTTGAATATTAAATATTAAAAGAAATATCCACAGACACTGCCCTTCCCTAACTTGTAGTGCAAATGTCAAGGCGCCGCCGTCTATGCATAGCCTGGGTTTTTGTTCATAGCAAGTATTTTGATTCTGGTCACAATTTTAGCATGTTTTGGTCGATAGGTGCTAGCTAATGTAAGAAACGTCAATCATTTTACTAGAAAGTGTGAGAGGTAAGAGAATAAAGAGCTGGTCTGTCCAAAAAAAATACCGCTACAATGCACGTCACTCTTATTATTACCTGCATAATTCTAGAAGCCACACTAACATGTGAAAAAAACCACAAGACATTTTTTGGAAGAACCCCACTGCATCCGAGCTCTAACACCCCTTCCATTTCCGAGTGGCATCCACATTGGGTTCAACTTTTCCTCAGTAGCACCAAACCTTTTCTCTCCTCCCAATTACAGGTTGTAATACCAATTTATCCGTTGTAATAAACTTATCCCTGGTGTTCCGAAACGGTCACTCATCCTAGTACTAGCTGGGATTGGATTGCTTAATTTGAGTGATGAGACAAGAATGGTGTGTGCAACGCAATGTAGCCACTCCCAAACGCAACCCCAGGTAGTATTCACACGGGCGACCGCTTGGAAAAACTGGGTACTGCTATTACCCGTTCAACAGCGTAATGCCTGTGCAAACTCTCCTTTAGAATTAATTACACAGTGGACGGGGCTCTAGTGACCATTGTAGTTTAAGGGCCCTAGCACACCAACGAATCGAGATACTGAAACACAGAACTAGTTCGATCTTTTCAAGCGATATTAGAGGGGCGATAGAAAACAGACACTTTAAGCAGCCTTATTTGCCCAATTTGGCAGTGGAGAGACTAATTATGATACCCTAAACCTACTTATGATACCCTAAACCACCGAAAACCCTCAGCTATAATTCCTGTGGCCCTCGACAATACTTGAAATGGGGGCCTTTCCTTTGAGGAAGCCCTCCACTTCGTCCTCTCCTACGGTATTCCATTGCCGAATGATCCTTGGTTAAAAAAAAGACCAGTAGTACGAGTCTATGTCCTTATCGCCTTCAATTTATATAAATGATCCCTTCTCCCCTTATACTCAGTCAGGGAAACACTTCCAACCAGAGATCCATTGCACCCTATCAGCAGCAGTCTGATAAAATGACTAATACTGGGAGATACACACCGCTGGATTAATGTGCCCCGCCTGTGGAGTACAATTCCTGCTGCCCTCCTTCGGATCCTTTCAATCTCCAAAGATAAGCCCTGCCTAAAGGGAAACCAAATAAACACGAGGAATACAGAGTATGTAGCTTTCAACTGGGAAGGACAGGGAAATAATGGTGACGTATTCTCTAGGGACGAACTGCTGAAAAAGTGGAATAGGGACAATACTTAGGATTAACGTCCCAAACCAATGGGGAGATACACTCGGATGTGACCCATAGAATCAGTAGGGGATGGTTGAAGTGGGGACAGGCAAGCGGAGTCCTGTGTGATGGGGGGCCCAATCAAGTTGAAAAGGAAATTTTACAGGATAGTGGTTAGGCCCGCTATGCTATATGGTTGAGAGTGATGGGCAATGAGGAGGAGCCACGTCAATGGAATGAAAGTAGCCGAGATGCGAATGTTGCGGTACATGAGTGGGGTGTCGAGAGCTGATAGATTTACAAGAATGAGTATATTAGGGGTAGTCTGGGGTGGGGGACATGGCGGAAAAAATGAGGGAGAGTAGGTTGAGGTGGTATGGAAACCAAATGAGAAGAGGGGAGGAGGAGCTCGTTAGGTCCATTACAGGGATGCAGGTAGTTGGAAGCACTCGGGGCAGGGGTAGACCGAAGCAGTCGTAGAAGCAGATTGTCCGTAAGGATATGGTAGTGTGTGTGTGTGAGGTTGACAGGGCAGACGATGGGAAATACACGACAGTGGAGGGCTAGTACCCGCAGGCCCGAACCCTGCCACAGGTGGGATATGGGTGGATGATGACGATAAGAACTTTTTCGCCTTTTGTCAGAACCCTTTTCAAATACAAGCACATCACTGAACTATTTAAATCCGGGTGCAGTTTCGTGGCTCGACAGATCTTAGATGTCATTTGTATTCAACTTGAAACGGAAGCATGAAATTGAATCTAATCTTGACTTCAACAGAAACTATAATACTATTATTACATCTCTGGAAAGCAATCTGATATACGATATTAAGCACTTAAAAATATCATATATATAGAATAAACTTCAAATTGCAAACAGTTGACGTTTTGGTGTTGAACTGTAAACAGAGTGTGATGAACGTCATTTGACGCCACAGGTGGTTAAAGTAAGGTATCGACACGTCGCAGATACCGTACACCATAGAGCTCCTTCAAAATCACGTGAACACTTCGTTCATAGTTATCTTCTAATGTCTTTTTGGCGAATCCACCGTACTTCCTTTAATGTTTTCTTATAGTGGTGCATCGAGCAAAAGCATATTTCTATCCCAAAATAAATTATTGGTGCATTGTGCGCTAGTTCACAAGGGCATGGTAGTCTCGGGTGGACTGGAACCTCGTGGAAGATAGAAGGGAGTGGAGGGCTAGAACCCTCCTAACCGACCCTACCACAGGCGGGATAAGGGTATGATGGGGATGATGTGTATTGTGCGCTGAAACGCGCAATTTCTTTCAGCATCTTAAAATTCTGTGAGGGTGCACAGCTTAGAGGGCATTGGTGTTTTTAGGGCCCTTCAACCAGTGGCGTCGCTAGGGTTGGCGTCACCCGGTGCGGATACACCATGGTGTCACCCCCCCCTCTCCCGAAAAAAAGCCGCTGCTTCTGCTTTGGTGTCACCACATTTCTGATGGTGGGAGTGGTATCACCCGGTGCGGCCCGCACCCTCCGCGCCCCCCTAGTGACGCCACTGCCTTCAACTACAAGGTCATTAGAGCCCAGTCCACTGCATATTCTAATGCAGAGACTGCACAGACACTACACTAAAGCGACGATTATTGGGTACAGTATTAGTGGTACCCAGTTTTCCCAAGCGGCCACCCAATATTAGTACTTGTTGGGGTTGCGTTGCTTAACTTCAGTGAGCAGACGAGAACTGTTTCTTCCAACGCAATAAGCCACTCCCTACCTAATTTTGGCAATGATTCGCAGTCAGCCATGACAAAACAAACTTCTAGCTCCTTCCCCCAGTTTATGGCAGGGTGTACCTCCTCCATGTACCAACTACTGTCCCATTAGAACACATGGGTGAATTGCTGGTATTTCTACGCAGCAACCTAACGCTGCAACTCCGCCAAATTCAAGGGGAAAGATCTTACACCTGTAAATTTTACCGATCTACACGTCCCATGTCATCTAACCTCACCTCGGGGCGCAGGAGGAAGCGTGCTCGATTATTGCGTCAGTTTTTTAGGTGTGATACTGGATCGACCTGGGTTGGCTTCTTTCGCGCGAGAGAGATAGACCCCGAGTCAACGGCGGATCCAGAGGCTGGCTGGGGGGGGTGATTATGATTCTGAAGCAAATTGCAAGTTTCAGCCAGTCCGAATTCCCCAAGCGGGGGGGGGGGGGGGCCCCCCCCCCTCCCCCCCCCCCCCCCCCCGTGGATCCGCCACTGCCCCGAGTGCACTTTCCGCCCGGTGAGATGTAAAATACGTGGTCCTGTGTGGTATACGACGTCATTTTCACGTAAAGGAACCCTCTCTGCAATGTGCGGATGAAGCAAAATTCCCAGGTGCCCCAAATGAACAGTGCCCCGATGATAAAAAAGATACGGGTTGCAGCTTTGTTCGACAGCTGGCTAAGTACAAATACTACCCAAAATATCACCCATTTTGGTTTCTATACGTTCCATGTAGAAAGGGTACTTTAAGGAACAAGTGACATCATATACACCAAACGTGGCCAATGAATAACTTGTCATCAGACGGAAGTCTCCCCCCTCTCTCTCTCTCTCCTGAAATAAGTCAACTTACCAAGATGCAGTTTCGAACGTGAAACTACTGTAGCAGTAGTCGAACGTGCCACCCTGCCGGACCTTAAACAACAATTTAGTACTTAGAGTGGCTGTATTGCGTTGGACACACCAGTTCTCGTCTTATCACTGAAGTTAATCAGCGCAACCTCAGCTTAGTAGTAGTGACATGGGTGGCCGCTTGGGAAAACTGGATACCGCTAATACCCAAAAATCGTCGCATTAGTGTAGTGTCTGTTGGGCCATAATGACCAATGCAACTGAAGGGCCCTAAAACTCCGACAAACAACAACAGAAGTGTAGTGTCTGTGCAGTCTCTGCATTAGAACTACGCAGTGGACGGGGCTCTAATGACCACGTAGTTGAAGGGCCCTAAAATACCAACGAACCAACCAACCAAACGCCGCGCTGAATTGCGACTGCCGCGCATCCGTGCGGTTAAGGGGCAGGCAATGCGTTACCATTCATTTCAATACAAATTGATAGCCGCTCTCCCGCTGACTACCTCGGCATGCCACCCTTGCGTTGTTGCCCTTGGGGTGATGATTAGGTTGAGAGGGCTGTTTTCCTTGCAGTGGTAGCGTGGTACACACCATACGGAACCATGCCATTTCCTTTCCGACAAAATGTACATTGAGGGCTTCAGTATTATCCAAAAGTAACCAGTTGCCTCCACTAGGGTTGCCCATGAACTCACGAGGTCAAGTGCAGTAAGTAAAGGAACTACGGAGACAGACTGAATACTGGAGCTGACCTTCATTTTGGTTAAACTAACCTGCATAAAAAATGGCGACTAAATACTGTGAATGGGAAAATGATCTTCCTTTAAGTAAATTTTAATTGAAAAGTAATTCAGAGGCCATTGGCATTATTGATAGAAATATATCAGAATTGTGCTCTTATTTTCTTTCCTCGTTTAGTGAACTTGAGATCTTGGTTGTTGGCTCTTTTATCAAAATTAAAACAGATAACAACCGGTGACTAGGATAAGATATGACATTCCAGGAACATCCATTTAATCAGCAAAATTACGCCAATCGATTTATTTCTGACAGCATTTCCAGACGTATATTTCAAATCTATTTGTACATGATCATCAAAGTGGCAACCTAATCTTGAACGACCCCGTTTTCTACCTCCATCTCGGAGACTTCCGCTCTGACTTTGTTTAATAAACAAATCACAATAATGTACTGCATGCCAGAGTACAAAGGAGACTGTAAGAAAGGGAAAGGGTTTACCTTAGAGAGACGCACCCACGCAATTATACTACCCCCGTATAAACCACTTTATAGCTAGATTAAGTAAGGAAAGAGAGAGGACGTCTGTTCCCGTTACAAAGCAGCTCCTAACCCTTTTCCCACCTATGGCAGGGTCAGATACACATCCTGTCCCTCTGAATGGACAAGGATGATATAGGAATGGCTTATTCCTTGGACACACCAGTTCTCGTCTGACCATTGAACTTAAGCAACGTAACCCCAGCTAGTACTAACATGGATGGCCGCTTGGGAAAACCCGGTACTGCTAATACCCAAAAATCGTCGCATTAGTGTAGTGTCTATGCGGTCTCAGCACTGAAGGGCCCTAAAACACCAACGAAACAAACAAAAAGCAACGGATTATATATTGGACGGTATTTCTCCTCAACCGGCAGCCTACCAAAGCCACAACCCCTATGCTGATTTATCGAGTCTGGCCCGTTATGACTTCTTGGCATTCGTTGGTGTAGAAAACTAACAAACTAGCTAATTACTGTTCGTTGGGGCACTCCACCAATGCCAGAGAACGACGTGTTACACTACCGTTCAATAGCAGAGAAGGTTCGTTTCCGTGCACATGCCAACGTACGCCACACGGGACCTCGGTTTTACTTCATCCGAAGGAAGATGCACTCGGGGCCTATCTCTCGCACGAGAGAGGCCGTGACGCAGTAAGTCGACCATACAACCTCCTGCGCTACCGAGGCGGGTCACGTCGGTTCCAGTTCCTAAAGTGCCATTGGGGCTTCGTGTTCTCCAACTTGGGAAGCGTAGAAGGAGCTTGAAAAAATGGTGAGACCATCAGGGCGATAATTTGGTACTAAGGGCGATGATAGTTATCTTTTGGGTCCTTACCTGAATGCCTGTATCCTGCCTCGGTGGCACAGAGGTAGCATACTGTACTTGGCTACTGCGTCATTCGTTCCAGGTTTGATATTGGATAGACGTGAGTTGGCTTATTTCTAGCAATCCAAATGTCCTTCGTACTCACCGGTAGTGGGCTATGGAACGGTATTTTAATTCAACTCCTGTGCATTTCCTTCGAGGAGACACCTTCGTTCACCGAGACTAGGAAGCGAGCTTCTACACCTCTTTGTACAACTGGCTAACTTCCATTGTACGGTGCAGTTAGCAGCAGTAGGTTCAATCCTGACCTCCATGGCACAGGAGTATCGTGATCGACTATGCGCCACTAGTTCCGGGTTCGTTACAGAATCGAAGAGGCTTGACTTATTTCGTGGAGGGACAGAGGCTCCGAATGTGCTTTCCGCAGGATGGGAAGTAAAGCCGTGATCCCGTGTGATTATACGATGTCACCACTTTACGGAAAAGGAGCGGCTCATTGCGTTGGACACATCAGTTCTCGTCCGATCACTGAAGTTAAGCAACGCAACTCCAGCTAAACTAACATGGGTGGCCGATTGGGAAAATTGGGTATCGCGAATACCCAAAAATCGTCGCATTAGTGTAGTGTCTGTGCAGTCTCTGCATTAGAACTATGCAGTGGACGGGGTTCTAATGACCTTGAAGGTGAAGGGCCCTAAAACACCCACGAAACAAACAAAAATTACAGAAAATAACCTTCTCTACTATGCAACGTGTAATTGACCAAAATCCCCTGATGTAGGATTAGACCCCTGGCGGTGCAGTGTCCCAACGAACAGTATTCGGTTGATAGTCGGCAACACAAGAATGCAATCAAATTGATCACCCACGTATCTCAATGAGACAAAAATAGGTGCCTGGCCATGCCATAGGCGGGAGAAGGGTAAGTAGTTCGGAGGCGGTATGAAAACTCGCGATTTTAAAGTCATAACAAACTAATTGTAGTTAAAGTAGTTTTTGGTAAAATACAACGTCATATAAAGAGTTAAATCATTAATGCTAAGTTTTTATGGTGATGTAATTAGCGCACAGTTAGTTCTCGCACTAGACGCCGAATTAGAGGGATGTTAGATCCCACTCCTGCTGGGATGACGAGGGGAGGTTTATAGCATGTCGATTAATATTTCTTAATGAGATTATCCTTTACCGAAAATTAGAAGGTTAACGACTGAAATACCGGTACATTTTCCTCAAGACTTTATTATAATGCACATTTTTACCACTCAATTATACGCATGCGTTGCTCCAGAGCCGGCGCCACTGTGCAAACACCTTTTTCCGACTGCCAAAATTAACATACGTAGCTCTGTTCATGTGTAGCGTGTAACAGATGCAGGAAAAGGAGGCTAGGTCCACGAAAGAGTCAAGGTGGACATGGGAGCAGGGAATAGGTACAGTTATGTGCAGTGTTGGATTGTCCCTCAGTGCTACAGAGCTCAGAGTCCCACTGTGCAGGAGCAAGGCAACTCCTAACCCTTTGCTCGCCTATGGCAGGGCCGGGTACCCGTCTTGTCGCTCTGAATGGCCAAACGGGTGATATGTTGGATTGTGCTTTTCCGCAACCGGCTGCCGACTAAAACTGCAACCCCTATGCTTATATATCGTCGGTCTACTGTTCGTTGGGGCACTCCTAGGAATTTTGCCTCATTACCCGTTGCATAGTGGAGAAGGTTCGTTACGTGCAAATGCCATCATACACAACATGGGATCTCGGTTTTACTTCTCGCCGAAGGTGCACTCGGAGCTCTCTCTCTCCCGAAATAACTCAACCCACCTCGATCCAGTAACGAACCTGGAACCACTGACGAAGTAACCGAGCACGCTCCGCCCTGCGCCGCCGAGGTTAAGTCATCGTTATTCTTCACTTCGGCAGACGTGGTTAGGACGAAAGAAAGCGTTACCCACCTTGAACCTGCATTCTAAGGACCCAGGAGACGTTACCACTGAGCTAATTAGGGGTTCTGCTCTACGCCTCAAAATGTTGTTGATCTCTCTCGCACGATAGAGGCCAAGCCAGAGATGGAACTTGAACATTTGACGCAGTATCTCACCACATGATCATCCTACAATGAAAATAGGTCGATATTGAAATGATCATAGGTGTTGCAAAATTAGATGGGCAGCCGGCTGCGTAAAAATCCCCTCAAACAGATGAGACCCAATGAGACAAAAATGGGCACCCAATCCTGTCATAGGCGGCAAAATGTGAAGGAAGGAAAGTGTCCCGTTTACGCCCACTCTCTGCAGCTGCCAAAGCATAGGGATTTGGTCCTGGATCAATAGCACTTGTACTAACCCAATATGGCAACTCACACACCCTGCCTTCCATTAGCGAGACGAGGTTATTAATACAGCGGGGTATCCTCTATGAACTTACTGTCATTTACCCCATTTTTTGGGAATTTTACAATCAATACTTATACAAGGGGAGGCGGGTTGAGGATTCATGAGTAGGACCTAGTCTAGTCCAGGAGAAATATGGGTTTGAAAACGTTATCGCCATTGTTGATTCTTAGAGTTCAGAGTGCAATGGCAGTTGGCTTTAATGATAAGTGGTGGCTTAAGGATATTTGAACTCCATTTGAAGAATGGTCTGGCCGGCCCCCCTACCCTCCTTGCCCTTCTCTTCCTTCAAGTAGTTGAACGGTTAAAAATTGCTAACTGCTAAATAACTTAACAAGTTTATAATACGCACACCTCAATAAATTCTGTTTTTGTTGACTCTCGTGTGGCAGAGGCGTGATTTCGTATCATTAAATGAAGAGGTCACCAAACTAGAAAGAAATGTGAACTTTTGTTTAGAAATCGTCACTTGCTCCTCCCCATTCTTTGGCAAATTTCGCCTCTCCGTGTGTGTGTCTTCCTCTCTCCTTCTCGGGCCTGTGGCTGATTTTGTGTCCTCTCCCCCAAAGTCCATGCCACAAACTACAGTTTGTAGTATTTAAATAAATACGACATGGCGAAACCTTTATGATTAGCGATATTCAAATTGTCAAAAAAAGAACCACTGCCAGCCTTTGAGCTTCTAAAGTGGGGATTTCAAAATGTCCTTAGCCACTTCTTCGTCCACACCGTCCGCACTGTCCACGCTGAAGCAAAACACATGGTTTGTTGAGAACGTTGGGTGCTGCAAATTTCCCCTCTCCTCATCCTTTACACCTACCTCCTCATTTTCGGCCTGTTATGGCTGCTTGGCTTACTCCCCAGCCCATTACTGTAACGTAGAACATAACACATGGCAAAGTCAAGTGCCGCCTGTGGTTCCAAATCATGTTTGGAGATGGAGAGACCCCAGTGCGCCTTACGTCGGATGAGGAGTACAGCCGCGTAGAGTACTCCGTGTGGGGTCTACAACGTCATCTGCACGAAAAATAACTTCTACAACAAAAAGGCAACTATTGTGTTTTTCCAGTAACAACCCTTTGCTCCCTTGGGGCAAATGGACGATTTGTTAGGATGTATTTTTACGAAACCGGTCACCAACCTAATGCTGCAACCCCAACACTTATTTATCGTTTTCGTGTCGTTGATGTTTTAGAACCCTTTAACTACAACGTTCATTACACCACCGCCCACTGCTTAGTTCTAATGCAGAGTCAACACAGACACTACACTGTTACGACGATTTTTGGGTAATTACGTTCTCCTACTGCCTGTTGGGGCACACCACCGACGCCAAAGGATGAGCTCCAACACCTGGGAATTTCGCCAATCTACTCGTTACACAGTAGAGAAGGTTCTTTGGGTGCAAGCGACATGGTATACACCACGCAGGGTCACGGCTTTACTTCCAATTAGAAGGAAGGTGCGTTGAGGACCTCCGTCTCATCCGGAAAGACAAAATATGCCAACTCCTATATCGAACCTGGAACCAATGTTCCCTCTAAGGAGCCAAGTCTCATGTGCAAATTTGATTTTAAGTGAGCGGAGTCTTAACTCCGCCGTGCGCGGGGAACTTTTCCCTGTGGGCGGGGCATCTGGCCCGTGTGCGCGGCCGCGCACGCGCGCAGCTTAGAGGGAGCATTGCCTGGAACCACTGATGCTGTAGTGGAAAATACTAGTCTGCGCCACTGGGTGCTGAATCAAAATTCCTTAAAAAGGGATCTAAACAGGCCTGGATCTAAATAGACCTAATGGTTGAAGTGGCGAAGGTCAACAATGGAGAAGTTGAATTTAGGTATCTAATGGTGATCGCTGCCTTTCAGGAGGCCGAGTGACCATCAACATCAGGTCTGAGATGATTGTTTTGGATACACAGAGCTGGGACACAGTGCCTTTCATCTCCTTTTACCGCCTACAACGAGGTATTAGACGGTAACCTGGAAATTCTGCCCATCTACTGGTATACAGTGAAACCTCTCAATCGGTCCACCTCCCACAAACGTCCACTTTTTAAAGAACAAAAAATTCTCTGGTGCATATACTGCATTTTGGTTAACCCCCATAATCGGTCCACCCCGCTGATGGGTCCACTTCTGTAAATCCCAAAGGGTTGACCGATTAAAGAAGTTTCACTGTATTTCACTCCATTTAGAAAGCACTCTTTTCCATGCATTGGCAGCATCGTGCACAACACACGGAAGGAAGACGGAATGGACACTGGAGTTCCCTGTTGCTCGAAGAAAACCAGGGAGCGATCCCCAACAATGAATTCAAGTCCGCTAGATACTGAACCACCAACGAGACAGACACTTATAAAGTGAGATATAGCTTTAATTTGGTGTAGGTTATCATCACGCCAGCTTATTACTTATGCCTTTAGTGTTCACCGACGTCATCAGGGCGAGAAGATGGTGTTATTTATGCCCATGGCATATGCTGCGTTGGTAATTCAATTGGTCAAGGTTAGAAGTTTCTATCTAAAGAGAGGGATGATCTCAAATACACCCACCCTAGGACATGACATTCAGAAGTGGTTGACCAAATTTTAGCAAGTGATGTCACCCCTGAAAAAAAAAAGACAGTGATATCATACGCGCTACATCAACGCCATAGCTTACTGATTATCCTGACGAGGTTGTCCTCAATATCGTTCTTGTCGCAAGAGGTTGGGTGACTTATTCAGGGTGCGCCCTGGGGAAGATGGATAAAGAAATGGTATTAGTACCATTGTTTTTATACTAGAGAATTGAATCTGGCTCATTGGCACATCAACAGGATCATCCTTATACCATTATTCCGCCTGTGGCAGGGCCGGGTCTGCGGGTTCTAGCCCTCCACTCCCGTCTATCTCTCACTAGGTCCCCGTCCACCCCACACACTACCATATCCGTACGGATAACCAGCCCCCCGACGTCTGCCTGGAGAAAAGCAACACTAATCCTCCTTCACGTTAGGATATTAACTAATTCCCCTGTTTTGCTCGTAAGGGTCCCCACTTTCCACGTTCCTAATCTGAGATTTACCCTTATTATTTCTGAACATTCCCTGACTGGGGGCACCAGTCAGAATGCTTGACTTTCTGCTCATGGATGCAGGTTTTTTCCCGGCTGAAGCAGGTGACATCATTTGTGACAAATGAAAGCCGCAAGTGCAAGTCCGGGGGAGCTGTAGATAGTCAAACTTCCCAGGTGTAGGAAGTCGACACTGGTGTGTCAGTAAATTCCTCTACTTTCAACCCTAGCCCTACTCCTAATCCCTTCCCCGCCTATGACAAGGTCAGGAACCCATCTTGTCCCTCTGGACAGTGTTTTTCCGCAGCTGGTTGCCGACTACAACTGCAAGTCCTATGCTTATTTATCGTCGGTCTACTGTTCGTTGGGGTAACCCACCGAGGGATGCCCTATACCTAACGGTATTTAAGTTCCTACACCTAAAGTAAGTTTGTTTTAACTACCCTTTGCTTAGTTGAGCAACCTCCCCATTGTAACCACACGGGACCTCGGGATTTTACCTCTCGCCCGAAGGAAGTCTACCCACCTCGATCTAGTGCCGAACCTGGAACCATTGGCGCACTACATCGAGAAAGTTATCACTTGCGCCACCGCAGCAGGTCATTATGTTTTTTTAACAAGGCTGCATAAATTCAGATCATCGAAAAAGACAACAGGAATCCAAATCTTGCAAGATGAGCAGTACAGTCAAAAAAGTATCGAGTAATGTGCCTACGATTGTCTCCCAAAAAGGATGAACTATTATACAGACACCCTAGTCAAATTCTGAACCAAATTATCATGTTGCATTTCCGAAAACGTATTACAGTACTTAGATTCTAAGTAAGAATTCGTAGGGTTTCTTTATTGTAGCATAAATAGGCAACTTGACCCCAAAAGCAGAATCGACTGCAGCGATTCTCAAACAGGGCGACACTTCTGGTGGGCACTAAGCAAAGAATGATGAGGATGGATATGCTCCCGATAACCACTAAAGAGTTTGGTCAATTCCCCGCTTTCTTCTCAAACTGAGATTATGGCACCTCAGTCTATCCTTCTCTTGCACATCTGTTTCACAATTTGCCATTATTACTAATTCTAGTTTCCTTTGTCACTCCTGCCCCATAAGACCTTCCCTTGTCGTTTTATAGCGACGTCCCCCCCCATCCACACAGAACACCACTTGTAAGTCTCCAGAGCGGCTGTATTGCGTTGGACACACCCCTTAAGTCAGTGGTTCTCAATCCGTATTCCGTGGTGTTTCACAACAAAATTAAATGCACGAATAAAGGTGTTGGAAAAAAATCGATACAATTTGAAATAATTTTTGGATGGGATGGTAATCAGCAAACGGTTCTAGGTTCGATACTGGACCGTGGTGGGTCGGCTTCTTTCGGGCGAGAGAGAATCCGCGAGTGTGCCTTCTTTCGGATGAGAAGTAAAACCGAGGTCCCGTGTGGGTGTACTATGGTACTATGGTAGATGAGGCAAAATATCCAGGTGTAGGAGCTCGCCCCCTGGCATCGGTAGCATTCCCCAACGAACACTAGACCGACGATAAATAAGCGTAGGGGTGCGGCTTTGGCCAGCAACCGGCTGCAGAAAAAAGTATGACTAATATATCACCCTGTGTCCATTCAGAGGGACAAATGCGTACCCGACCCTTCATTATTCTTTTTGCATAGTTGTCATAGTTGTTCGTTTTATTGTTATATAAAGTGGTAGTAAGTACCAAGTGTAGAAAGTGCACAACCTGCTTTAAAGTTTACGTTGAATTGCAAGTGTTCTGCGCAAATAAAATGCCACAGTTTAGTGTTCCCTGGCTTCAAAATGATTGAGAACCACTGCCCTAAGTTAAGCAATGCAAGCCCAGCTAGTACTGGCATGGGTGATCGATAATACCCACTAATCGTTGCATTAGTGACCCCTTATACTCACTAATCGTCGCATTAGTGTAGGGGGGAAGGTAGGAATATGGAACCCATTACATTTTGGAACCTAATGAGCTTCAGAATAGTCATAAATAAGAAAAGAATGGTACAAATGATAGATAATTTCATGTGAAATATGCTGTATAAAAATAAATACAACAGACCTAAACAGGGCCCAAACAGAACAGAACAGGCCCAAGCAGACTCATATTACTGGTCCTTTTTTCCAAGGGTCATTCGGCAATGGAATGCTCTTGATGAGGATAAGGTAAAGAACTTTCTGGAAGAAGGCGCCATTATAGAGTGCAGGCGATGTATGGCAGAATAGATGCTATGCTTCAGGTTCCTTGGGGATTTAAAATGAGTGAATTTTTAGGAATGAGAGATATTCTCTCCACTGCCAATTTGGCCTATCACGACTGCTTACAGTGTATTCAACTAGAACTAGGAAAAGTGAAAATCGGTCAATGTCAAACTGGGGTAGCAATATGAGATAGTACCATTTTTATGGAATTAACTATCGAAACTGCACCAAATCGAAATTGAGAAAGTTTTTGCTACAGTACAGTAGCTAGGAGCTCAAACACAACAACTTAAATATTTTTACATTTGTCACATTCTGAGAAGTTCGATTCACAATATACTCGTATGTATGCAGCTTCATGTCATGCTGGTTCAGGTTCTTCAAGTTCATCAATATCATCTTCTTCGTCTGAAACACCTAATGCTGTTGGGGCACTCACTGCACCTAACAAATCATCTGATTGCATCTGTGCCATGGTCAATCTCTTGCTATTTGATAGTCTCATATTACTACCCATCAAAATCTCATATTACAACCATTCCACCATTTTTCGTTTTTGTATGATATCACACTCAAAAACATAATATAGGCCCTATGTGAAATTCTCTTTGGTAATATGAAATAGCAATTATTCCAGCGTATTTTACCTTTCTTGTATTTTTGAAAATGAAAGAATCAGCTAATTTATCTGTTCTTGGAAATTGACACCATAAAACTTTCAGCTGTTGGAAAAATTTCAATCTTCCACCACGCAATCAACCCCCAACAAACTTGGCCCTTTGTAATTCGCTAATGTACCATGTGCTACGGCAACTACTTCTCAACTCCTCCTACAAGTGCCAGTGGTGAGCACATGCCAAAACATTGGTGTCTCATATTTCTACCCTATCTAATATTCCTACCTTCTCCTATAGTGTCTGTGCAGTCTCTGCACTAGAACTATGCAGTGGACGGGACTCTAATGACCTTGTGGTTAAAGGGCCCTAAAACGCCAACGAAATAAAAAAATGTAAACCTGAACTAAGCGCCACAATCAAATATTTTGAGTATTCATCATTATCGCCTATGGAAAAGGGTCAGATCAGGTTCTGGCTCTCCACTCCTGCCATCTCCCTCTAAGTTCTCACCTACCCCACATAGTAGGGTGTCTCACCATACGTTGGAACATTCGGCCCTGGTGCTAACCCAAAGCCATTTTGGAATTACCATACTTGAAGTTGTCAGGAGGACGGCTTGGGGCCCTTCGGGGGGGGGGGGGTGGTAAGTGAAATTTGACAGGCACTCTGTTGACTTTAGCAATTGCAGTAGAGATAAAATACGTAGAGGAATAAAGTCTTCAACTAATGCAGACATACCTTTTCAGTTTTTAAAGTATTTCAATGGAATGTTTCTGTTCCTGGCTGTATAGGCTTAGATCAGGCGTTTCTTCTAGTATTTTTGCGTTGTCCTAACATTGGGCATCGGTTTCTAGAGATGTGTCTTTGATCACTTTCAAGCATCATCATCATACCCTTATCTCGCCTGTGGCTGGGTCGGGTCTGCGGGTTCTAGCCCTCTACCCCGTCTATCTCCCACTAGGTCCCCGTCCACCCCACATCCTTACGGACAACCCTTTCCCACGTCTGCTTCGGGCTCCCCCTGCCCCGGGAGCTTCCAACTACGTGTATTCCAGAAATGGACTTAACGAGCTCCTCCTACCCCTTCTTATTTCGTGTCCATACCACCTCAACCTACGCTCCCTCACTTTTTCCGCAATGTCCAACACCCCCAGGCTACATCTAATATACTCGTTCCTAATTCTATCAGCTCTCTACACTCCACTCGTGTACCCAAACATTCACATCTCGGGTACTTGCATGTTACTGACGTGTCTCTCGCCCGCTACCCAACACTCTGACCCATATACAGGAGCATGTCTAGCCTAACCACTGCCCTGCAATACTTCCCTTTCAACTTGGTTGGGGCCCTCCTATCACACAGGACGGCCTGTCTCCACTTCAACCATTCCACATTGATTATATGGGTCACATCCGAAACATTTCAAGCCGTAAGTCGAAATATTGCTAGTTTGAGGTCAAAAGACACCACGAGTGAGACTTAAATGTGAAGGTTGACTGAATTTCTCTCTGTTTACGGACCTGTTAAACAAAAGGGTAGAGGTAGAGAGATAATGAACTGGGTATATGCGTGAGATAGATAAGGGGGGGGGGGTAGCAAACCGTAAGTGGCCAGCTTGGTCTCAGGTAGATGGGACAGGGGTGTGATGATAGCATAATGAATACAGATAACAAGCCCTTTTATCGGCGCCAACCTGTTAGGGATCTAGGGAATTCGCCACGAGAATTGTTTTTTTTTACGTTTGTTAGCGATGCCGGAAATTGCTAAGGTCAATCCTCTTTCAATTTGTTTCTAAATGATCTTCACACCTTGATTCCAGCAGACTATTGATAAAAATCTCATACAAATAGATTCACTGGCGCCCTCACTATTTCGCTGCACTGAAGAGATAGGCACCTCGAAATAGTTGAAGGAGGAAAGGGGGGGGTCCTCTTTGTTGATTTTGCGCTTCTCTTTCTTGGACTACAATGATTTCTAACAGTGTGGAGGTGGATTAAAGTCACACAAGCGATGGAGTCATTATACTTTATATAGTGACAAAAGAAATATGTAATAGTAGTTGTCAAGAGGCGGCAGTCATCTGTGTAAGTAGCACTAAAGGGCGGCCTCTGACATGAGAGCAAAGCTTGTTGACAATATGCCAAAGGGCTGGAGAAAGCTTGCAGCAGATAACCCAAGCAAATAGGCAAAGCTTGCGGGCAATATCCCAAGGTGATGGGCAGAGCTTCGGGAGTAACATACCAAGGGAATGGGCAGAGTTTGTTGACAATAACCCATAGGGCTGGAGAAAGCTTCCTGGTAATATCCCAAGATGGGCAAAGCTTGTTGACAGTATTCCAAGGGGATAGGCAAAGCTTGTAAACAATACCTCAAAGGTATGAGTAAACCTTGTTGGTAATATCCCAAAGGGATATAGAAATCTTGAGGACAATAGGAAGTTTTATTGTAACGTGTTTTTTTTTTTTCAAACGTACGCTATGCAATGCAGATGAATCTCTAAATGTGCAAATGCAAACACTGCGTGCGTTAAGCTGAGTGTACGATTTTGTGTTAGTTTTGCTAGGTGTACAATAGGGGATTTCAGTTACACGTATAGATAGATCCCTTGCATAATTGCAGGGAGCGGCGAGTTGCGTTGGACACACTAGCTCTCGTCTAGTGCTGACATGGGTGGTCGCTCGGGAAAGCTGGCTACTGCTAACACCCAATAATCGTCGCATTGGTGTAGTGTCTGTGCATTCAATGCACTAGAACTATGCAGTGGACGGGTCTCTAATGACCTTGTAGTTGAAGGGACCATAAACACCAACAAACAAATGCATAATTGCATAAGTACACTACGTGATAAACCTATGACAACCTATGAAAGGGTTGTGGAAATCGCGTTTGAGTTGGAGGTTTTACTTACGCAGCTGCTAAATATACACTTTGTGAGCACGCCCCCTGACGTCGGTGGAGTGCCCCAACGAACGATATACCGACGACAGTATAAATAAGCATACGAGTTATGGCTTTGGTTGGAAACTGTTTAAGCCTACAGAAAAACATTGACCAATATATCACCCTTGTGTCCATTCAAAGGGACAAGGGTGATACCGGATCCTGCCATAGGCCGGAAAACGGTTGGGAGTTGCTTTATTTATTTATTTTTTTTTTTTTTTGCTACATGCACACTTGCCTGCAAGGATTGTTTGCTGGCATACTACACGTTATACTTAGACTAGGGTGACCATTCGTCCCGGATTTCAGCTATGCGTCCCGGAAAATGTCACAGAATTAACAACCTGTTTAGTGCTTTGTCCAAATTAATTTAGCCTACAATATATAGTATTTCCCCATACAAATGGCTCAAAGTGGAGAGAGGCCAGTGAAGTCCTGTGTCCAACGGGCCCCAATAAATTGAAATGCAAAGTTTACATTTCATTTATATGACTCAGAGTGTTTGGCACCATTAAAGGAGAATGAAAGTGGCTAAGATGCGAATGGTGCCCTACCTCAGTGGTGTGTCATGAGCCGACAGCATCCGAAACGACTATATTAATGGTAGCTTTGGGGTGGAAACATCGCAGAAAAGATTAGAGAAAATGGGTTGAGATGGTATAGGCACGTGATGAGGAGGAAGTTATTCTCTATATCAGTGATTTTCAACCTTTTTATTGGAAAGGAACCCTTTGGAGCATTTAGACTTCTCGTGGAACCCTTTGGAACATTCAGACCTTTCGCGGAACCCCATACAGTGACAGAAAAAAACATTAATTGATACAGGTGTGTGTGCGTTAGCATAAGGAGTTGAATTCGTGGCCTAAGTGCCTTCGTGCGGCCAAGTTGCGTTGTGCGGCCAAGTTGCGTTGTGCGGCCAAGTTGCGTTGTGCGGCCAAGTTGCGTTGTGCGGCCAAGTTGCGTTGGGTGCGGCCAAGTTGCGTTGGACACACCAGTTCCCGTTAGATCACTGAAGTTAAGCAGCGCACACCCACGTCAATACCAACTTGGGTGGTTGGTAAAGAACGTTGGGTGCTGCAAATTAGCCCTCTTCCTCCTTCCTTCACCTACCTCTTCATCTCCCGCGGGCAGCCTCCTAAGGGGTTAACCTGTTATGGCTGCCTGGCTTAAACCCCAACCCCACAAACTAAAACTAATCAATCAAACTAATGTTTGAGAGAGACACCCGAAGTTCATCTTAGACAAAAGTCGTTCTCGTTTCTTGTGTTTTCATTGTTATTTTTATATTTTACCTTGCCAATGGCGGAACCCTTGGGCGGACCTCACGGAACCTTTATGTTCCGCGGAACCCTGGTTGAAAAACACTGCTCTATATTATGGGACTGCAGGTGATTGGTGGCACCGGGAGTAGGGGAAGACCTCACAGGATATGGGTGCAAATTATTCATACTTTCAATATTTTTTAACTTTGAAAAGAGAAAACATTTTTTTTCTTGGTTGTTGCGGGGAGGGGGGTCAATGTCTCGGATTGGCCCACGGAAAGAAATGGTCACTCTAACTTAGAAACCTCGCTTAAGGAAGCGAGACCAACGTAGATTCATAGGTATTCGACACGTTACGTGCAGAGATGCGCGTGTGCAGGTATGATTTCGTCTGCAAATCATGCCCTACGTAGATCGGAAACGTGCAACTCAAATCCCCTAATCTGGTGTACGTTTGACGCAGTGTAAGCAACAAAAAAATGGCTGACAGTAGAAGAGTAGTGAAACGTACAATTGCAATGTTCTCTCCTTAGGTGGCGCTCATGTATCGGGCCCTTGCATTGAAAATTGCAGAAATGCTGGAATAAAACTTTCCTGTTATTTTTAAAACTGTATGCTGATCACGTGGTTTGTGTATGCTAATGCATTCATCCATTAACGTTACTATCAAACTCCCTAATATACCAAAAGGATGGGTAAAGGTTGGGGACAATATCCCTAAGAAGATGAGCAACGCTTGTTGCCAATACTACAAGGGGCAGAAGAGCAAAATTCCCAGGTGTAGGAGCTCGCCACCTGGCGCCCTCAACGATCAGTAGACGGACAATAAGTCAGCGTAGGAGCTGCAGCTTTGATCGGCAGCCGGCTGCGGGTAAATACGGCCATTTGGGACTTTCCTTTAACCCAAAAGAAGTCATGCTTCTCGGGCAGGATCGATCCTGGAGCTACGGATTCACGAAGTCAAACAGACTACCCATCACTGTCATTGAACTGCAGAACTACGTTAAAAATGTTTGCCATTTACAGTGTTTCTGCCGTCTGACTGTCTACTATACGATTATTTTTTTTTTTGTTTTTGGAGGTCATAGTTGATTTCCTGTTACTTTGTGGTCAACGCCATTGTTTTGTCATGTTATGTATTTTCTTTTAGGTCTTAACTCAGTTGTGTTTACATCATTGTTTATAAAGGTCAGGGATCAATAGCCGACAAGGTGAGCCCAGTGAATAATTAGAAGATGAATAATTACGCACTGAAATGAGGGGGAGAGTGATTTGGTTAGGGAAACGGGCGGTTAGATGTGCTGGTTCTGGGATTTACAGTATCTGAAACAAGAACCGGGTCAAGGTTCGAATGGTGGTGTTCAGTTCTGATGGAAGTTGGAGGAAAGGTGCACTTGAGGTTCCTCTCCCCATCACAGAGAGGAAAAAAAACACCTACCTAGGCCAGGGGCGAACCTACGTACTTTGACCTTAAGGCAAATGCTTTATCATTTGAGCCACCGAGGTCGGCAGCTTATTTTTCTACTGAGGTTATTCACTGATTATTTTATTCGAATTACACTTCCAAACACTGTAGTAGCCATTTTGATTTATTTGCTTGTTTAACGGCGGGCAATCTACTTCCGGAGGGGTAGTTTACCGACGCCAGACGGAGGAGGGAAGGGGAACAAGGACAAGTTGAGAATTCCGGCACTTTACATGCATATTTTGGTCCTCGTACAAATTTAGGGGGTTCTTTAGGGGGCGGGATGGGAAATATTGAGCAAATTTCGAGACTGAGGCGTTAGGGGCAGTTAGAAGAGGAGTAGGAACCGATTAGGTTCCATGAAAGGGTTACAGGTTGCTTAGGAACCAGAATGCGTAGAGCAACAGGAAGCTGCACTACAGGACATGGCCGCTCTATGGGGTGAATTTGGAACTTGTTGGAAAGGGGAAGGGGTGGAACGAAATGGCTCCTTCACAGACAAGAAGAGACTAACAAAACATCATTCCATTTCCGCCTAAGGCAGGGTTGAGCTTGGGAAAACATGGATGAACATTTGGATGGGGCTGTTACGCATCTACAGTACCTACCGACTTAATGCTGCAATTCCGTTCAATAGGGACTTTTATTGCAACGTTTTTCGCAAACGTATGCTATGGAATGCAGACGAATTGTCAATTGTGTAAACTCAAGCACTGCATGCGTCAAGCTCAGTGTGCGTTTCGGCGTACGGTCTGGTGTACGTTTGGCGCAGTGTAAGAAACAAAAAAATTGCTGACAGTGGAAGAGTTCTCGCGTTAGGTGGCGCTCATGTATCAGCTGTTGCGTTGAAAATTCCAGAAACGCTGCATCGTACGCTAGTCACGTGGTCTGTGTACCCTATTGCGTGCATGCGTCGTTGTTGCAAGAAAACTCCCTGATGACTCCAGAGGGCAAGCTCCTACACCTGGAAATTTGATCGACTGACACATATTTCTGATTCCACCTTTAAAGGGTTCCTTTAAAAGTAGTCGTGACACCGCACACTGAATTATTACCATTTCGAGTAGCCCATTTTTCCCATGGGCAAACATTGGCCGGTATTTTTCCGCAGGCCACTGCCAGCCTTTGTCCCTTCCCTGCAGCACTTTTTCTTCACTGACACCAGGGAACGAGCTCTTACACCTCGACTTTTTGATTCGTTGGTGTTTTAGGGCCCTTCAACTACAAAGTCATTAGAGCCCCGTCCACGGCGTCTAATGAAGACTGCACCGACACTGCACTAATGCGACGATTTTTGGGTATTAGCGGTACCAGTTTCGCAGTGGCCACCTAGGTCACTACTAGCTTGGGTTGCGGTGCTTAACTTCAGTGATCAGACGAGAACTGGTGTGTCCAACGAAATGTATAGCTCCCTATAACACCTCGAAATATATACTCCACCTAACGAGGGTTCTATTCTGTGCAGTGGTGACATCATACCCACTACTAGGAGCTGCGGCTTACTTCCCATCCACCAGCGTTGGTCAATATTGAACATGCAGTCATTGATACCCAAGAAACCCGCCGCGGTGGCGTAGTGGTTAGCTCACTCGATACTGGACCGTGGTGGGCCGGCTTCTTTCGGGCGAGAGAGAAGCCGCGAGTAGTGCCTTCTTTCGGATGAGAAGTAAAACCGAGGTCCCGTGTGGGTGTACGATGGCACTTGCACGTAAAAGAACCCTCTCTACTACGCAACGGGTAGATGAGGCAAAATTTCCAGGTGTAGGAGCTCGGCCCCTGGCGTCGGTAGCATTCCCCATCGAACACTAGACCGACGATAAATAAGCGTAGGGGTGCAGCTTTGGCCGGCAACCGGCTGCAGAAAAAACTATGTCCAATATATCACCCTGTGTCCATTCAGAGGGACAAATGGGTACCCGACCCTGCCATAGGCGGGAAAAGGGTTAGGAGTAAAGTCATTGATACCCAAGTCTAGCACGCTGTTATCACCTCTAACCCCTCGCCCGCCTAATGAGGGTTGGTCTACTTTAATACGTTGGGGCACTTTTCGTCCACCGACACCAGGAGATCGACTTCCTACGATATTAAATCCGACGGAAAGACTCAATCCACTTTAGCCAGGATCGAATCCGCAACTCAGGAGTTAGCCCACGGTTCAATTTTGATTTGGTTGTGAAAGAAAAGATACAGGAATTACAACCCTTTCTACACCACCATCCAGACGACCCGCCTCGGTGGAGCAGGAGGTAGCGTGCTCGACTACTGTATTAGCGGTTCTAGGTTAGCTACTGGAACGAAGTGGGTTGGCTTCTTTCAGGCAAGAGTGAGAGAGAGAGAGGCCCGAATGTGCCATCCATCGGATGGGGAGTAAAACCATCGTCACCTCTATCATGCAACGCATAGATGAGGCAAAATTCTCAGGTGTAGAATCTCGCCGCCTGGCGTCGATGAAGTGCCCGATTGCTTCTGTTTCGTTGGCGTTTTAGGGTCCTTCAACTACAACGGTCATTAGATCTCGTCCACTGCGTAGTTCTAATGCAGTCTGCACAGGAACTAAGCTGTTACGACGATTCTTGGCTATTAGCAGTACCCAGTGTTCCCAAGCCCTTAACTTCAGTTAAGTGCCCTAACGGCCAGTAGGCCGACAATAAATACCGGTAAGCATAAGCGGGAAAAGGGCTAGTAGTTGCTTGTTACACTGATATCTAGAGGAGCATACCAGCTGCCGGTTGATGACGTCGATGCCGAAATCTTATCAGCCTCGTAACATGGCTATGTTCTAAATCAATCAATCAATTTGTACGAGAAGCGCCGTTGTGCGGATATTATATGTCTATGCCATGCATTAAAGAGGTACTTTGGTCTTACCGTAATCCACCTCACCCGTCGTTAATAGCAAAGGAGGGAGGGGGGTATAGCTGGAACACAGCCGAGGTCGTTGCCCTATTTTGGATACGACGAAAGTTCGACGTCGCCAGCGAGTGAAGGATTGCACTCGGCATCCGTCTAACGCACATGTGGACTGAGTTCTATTCCCATCAGGTGTTGAAGCGCGTTTGTTCCCCTAACGTACAGTATGCCTTCTTCGGCAACAATGAAAGACGTCAGGCTGGTGTGCCCAAAAGTGCTTTTATATTCAGTGGACATTTCGCATCGAATGCGAGATAAATCTGTGGACAGCGGGGGGGGGGGGGGGGGGGGGAACACGCTCTGCCCCTGCGTTAATATGTGAGATTTGGAATTTGTGAAGTTTTTTGAACTTAGGTGTTTGGAGATTTCGCTAAATGAAGATGAAGAGCCACCCTGAATCCCTTGGGTGTTTCACCTCTTTCCTTAAAAATATCTCCTGGGTCTTGTTTTCCTGGAGGTGAGTGTGGGGTACCTGTCGGCCAGTCTTTGAGTTTCAACAATGGTAATTTTTATGGTACCTCCCCTTCAGCTTTTTTTCGATGTCCTACCTCAGATTGTCCGACACCAATTTCTTTTAAAATCTTGTTCCTTTTCGAGTCTTGGGCGGAGAAGGGGGGACCCGGTAGAATACACCATTCAGGTTCCACTCGACAATCTGAAATACGTTTTGCCGGAAGTCTAATCTCTCATTTCTCATCCATTCATCATGGTTGTCAGCAGTTGAATTGCTAGCCACTCATTGCCGAAAAGGAGCGCCGTCGGCCATGGCACACCGAAAGAGACCTTACGGACTACTTACGTTGTAGATTGGTTCAACTGACCGAACACCGGCTGCCACTTCCCTGGCAGGCCATGCTCCTTCCCCATAGAGCGTTTCCACACCTGGGGATGGAACTCAGCCCGCCACCACATCAGACGCATGACGGATCAGTCCTGAAACTCGAAGGTAGGGGGACAGTCACGTGGAGTAGCATCTCACTTTTTTTCGCCTATGGCAGGGTCGGGCTCCTTTCGGGGACGATATTTTGGCCGGTATTAGTACGCACCCTGCCCGACCAAAGCTGCAGCCTTTATGCCTACTCGCTGAGGAACTTCATCGAGCTCATACACCTTGGAATTTGGTCTCACCTACCAATTCCATAGTAGAGAGGGTGCTTTACGTGCAAATGACATCGTACACCACACGAGAACACGGTTTTGCTTCTCGTTCGACGACAGGCCCACTTGAGGCCTCTCGCCCGAAAGGAACCAACCCACGTAGAAACTAGTATTAAAGCTAGAACCTCTCACCAGTAATGGAGCACCCTAGCTCCTGCGCCACCGAGGCGGGTTTGATTTGTTTGTTTGCTGGTGTTTTAGG
>JAAFCE010005724.1:2056984-2098681 GCA_013389805.1 Trigoniulus corallinus
GAGAGGGAGAGAGAGGGAGAGGGAGAGAGAGGGAGAGAGAGAGAGAGAGAGAAGCGGGACAAATCATCCTAAAAATGGTTTTTTTGCTGCTTTGCGTAAACTTTCACAGCTTACTTAAGATAAAATAATCTATTTACGCATTTTCAATAACAATAAGAAGTACAAATTTCAGGGTTAAAGTAAAGTGGTGTTCCATTTCTGTCTTTCCCCTTTAAGCCTTTCCCCTTCACACCAGTCCCACCCTGTTTAGGTAGCCTGTACGCCAAGGGGTGGGGGAGCTGGCCAAGCAGCCATAACGGGCCGGACCCTGTGGAGGGTGACCGGTGAGGGGATGGTAGGAGAGTGGTAGGCAGGAATGGGAAAGTTATTAGCATCCAGTGTTCCCTACCAACCACCCATGCCGGTACTAGCTTGGGTTGCGTTGCTTAACTTCAGTGATCTGACGAGAAGGGACACATTCAATTAGGGAGAATCTACCTACCTTTTCCCCGCCTACGACAGGGTTGGGTACCCGGGTATTTCTATCCCACTGATTGATGCGTTGGTTTGTTGGTGTTTTAGGGTTCCTTCAACTACAAGGCCATTAGAGTCGCGTCTACTGCGTAATTATAATACAGCGACTGCACAGACACTGCACTAATGTGACGATTTTTGGGTATTGGTAGTACCCAGTTTTCCCAAGTGGCCACCCATGTCATTACTAGCTGGGGTTGCATTGCTTAGCTTCTGGGATCAGAAGAGAACTGGTGTGTCCAACGCAATTTGCCGCTCTTGATTTGTTGGTGTTTTACGGCCCTTCAACTACAATGGTCATTAGATCCCCGTCCACTGCGTAGTTCTAATGCAGAGGCTGCACAGACACTACGCTGTTATGACGATTTGGGTATTAGAGTGCCCAATGTTCCCAAGCGGCCATCCATGCCTGTATAATGGGTTGAGTGGCCTAACTTCAGTGATCTGATGAGAACTAGTGAGAACCGGTGAAAGTCAAAAAATGTGACTTCATGAGAGTATTTCCCTAAGGTCCTTTAGGCAGGCCACTGGAACGTCAAATCCATTAACTAGTTGTTTGAATCAACCGATCAATCAAGCCCTAAAAAGGTGTTTGACAGGATAGAACATTCAGGCTTCAGTTTCCATTTCTTAATTATTTCTACAACTTTCCGTAAAATTGTCAGAAAATCCTAAAAACGTTGACAAGACCCAAGTGGATCACATGATGGATTTGGTTCTCAAGTATCACTGACGCGTCCATCTCATCAACAAGAAACATGAAGACAAAATACAAAAGGCCAGTTCAAGGATGAGCATCTACTGATCGCAATCTGCAATTCCACAAACAACTACTGTACTAATCCTTTTCCAGCCAATGGCAGCGTCGGATGCCCATTTTGTCTCATAGGGAACATCGACGAACTGTTGGACGGTATTTGTACGTAGCGGGACCGTACGTAGCGGGCTGCCAACCTCATGCTGGAACCCTTTGATTACCTAAGTCTTCCTATTTGGCATTATTAGGGAGAGTTAAGTAATGCAACCCCAGATAATGTTAGCATCGGTGACCGCTTTGGAACACTGGACACTGTTAATAACCAAAAATCTCCGTAACAGCGTATTTCTTTTGTTTCGTTGGTGTTATAGGGCTCTTCAACTACAAGGTCATTAACGTCTCGTCCACTGCATAGTTCTAGCGCAGAGACTGCACAGCCACTACACTAATTCGACGATTATTGGGTATTAACAGTACCCAGTTTTCCCTAGCGGCCACCCATGTTAGTACTAGCTGTTGATGCGTTGCTTAACTTCAGTGGCTCTAATGACCTTTGTACAGTAGTTGAAGGGCCCTAAAACATCAAGGATGCGAAGGTGATATTGTACACATGCTCCCATCCTACAGGAGGCGTAATGGGGGCCTCGATCCAGGTTTGAACCTGGAACCACTGACGCAGAAATCGCTGAGAAACTGAAACGGGTCAATAAAAATCTGTTATCGAAAATGTCAAGGAACAGTACGTGGGATAAGCGCTTTAGGAGAGTGGCGCAGGTTCCATCCTGTCCGAAGCGGGTGACCCCCCGGTACGTAAAAGAACCTTTTCTACATGGAAATGTGTAGAACGCCAAGCATTTTCAGGTGTCAGAGCTTGCCCCTGGTGTCAGCCGAGAAGTGTCCTACGGAATTAGTATGATTCTGTCAGTCGCCGCTTATACCAAAGTGCCATCCAAAAAGTGGCTCCAATGTTTGATTTTGCAAATAGACACCATAGGCCTAGGCGGTAAAAAAAGGAATGAGGGAAATCCTTGTCAGAGGTCTCAGAAATTCAAAGGAGTTCAGCCTTCAGCGCAAACTCAAGGACCCTCGTTTTGGAACTTCCCGGTGATTATTTTCCAGGACAACCTTAACTTTATACACATTTAAGTGAAAGTGAAAATCTAATCTTGACAAGATGACGGCTAATATGCTATGATATTGTCTTGAAGTGAAGGAAGGGCTTCTACCAAAAGAAGTAGGGGTGATTTCTGAAAACTCCTTTATGTACCATGCGCTCTGCACCGCTGCACATGTAGCCACAGGCGCTGGTAGTTCAGTACACTCTCAGTCCACTTCATGGACAGCACATTGTGGTCAGGTTCGATTCCAGCGAGACGGAAGTCCAATAATACGCATGATGTCACCACTGAACGGATTTTGTTTTGTTGGTGTTTTAGGGGCCTTCAAATACAAGGTCATTTAGAGCACCGTCCACTGCATACGCCTAGCACAGAGTCTGCACAGACACTACACAAATGTGACGATTATTGGGTATTAACAGTACACAGTTTTACCAAGCGGCCACCCATGTTAGTAACTAGCTGGGGTTGCGTTGCTTAGCTGCAGTGATCAGACGAGAACTGGTGTGTCCAACTCAATAAGGGCAAATTTCAAGATGCAGCAGCTCGGCCCCTGCGCCAGTAAACGATTTGTCTCCATCAAGAAAGATGTAGATCGACGTTAAAAAGTAAGGAGCTGCAGAACAGTAACAAGCAGCCAAGTTGCGATGGGCACACCAGTTATCGTGAGATCACTGAAGTTAAGCAGCGCTAGCCCACGTTAGTACCAACCTGGGTGGTTGGTAATGAACGTTGGGTGCTGCAAGCTTCCCCTCTCCTATATCCTGTACACCAACCTCCTCATCTCCCGTGAGCAGCCTCCTAAGGACTTGGCCTGTTATGGCTGCTTGGCTTACTCCCCAACCCGTGAAATTAATCAAATCATTCAAATCGTACGGACGATGTTTGGCGGAATTAGCCATCACCAAAATGAAACCGCGGGATAATTGCAACGCTGAACCACTCTCTGAACCCTGGGGTGATTCAAACTCTGAAGAACTCTCTGAACCCTGAGGTAATTCAAACTTCGAAGGACTCTCTGAACCCTGGAGAAATTCAAATTCTGACGAACTCCCTGAATCCCGGGGTGCTTCAAACTCTGAATGACTCTCTGAACCATGGAGTGATTCAAACTCTGAACGACTCTCTGAGCCTGGGTGAAATTCAAACTCTGAACAACTCTCTGAATCCTGATCAACTGGTAACATTCTAAATGCTACACTGTAGGCCTTTAAAAGTGCAAACCGACCACATTTCATCATCATCACAATAATACCCTTTTCCCGCCTGTGGCAGGGTCGAGTCTGCGGGTTCTAGCCCTCCACTCCCGCCTATCTCCCACCGGGTCCCCGTCCGCCCCATACATTACCATATCCTTATGGACAACCTGCTCTCACGTCTGCTTCGGTCTCCCCTGCCCCGGGTGTTTCCAACCACCTGCATTCCTGTAATGGACCTAAGAGCTTCTTCTCCCCTCTTCACTTTACGTGTCCATACGACCTCAGAATCGCCCAAATTTCAGGATAGTGAGAAGGTATCAAAATCCTTCGCGGCGGAAAAAGAGGTCGATTCAACCAACCCTCTGTTTCAGAATCGTGTAGCCACCAACAACTAACGTTTGTTGCAAGCATCTTCAAATGTTCCTAAAAATATTTATTCATCTCACGCTTTCATCACCTATATCGCCTACTTTAGGTTCGTGAGCAATTCTTGTCGGATCCTATTTGCGTACTGTGTGAATGCAAGCAAATTGCATCTTAACCATCCATGCTCAGATACACGATCAAAATTTCGTAAGCTGTTAGTTCCCCCCCCCCCCAAAGAGCGTCTTGTGTATGAGGACACTTGAAAACATTCGCAAGCGCTTTTAACATGTTTCGCAGTAGGTATGGAGCCCTCAGCTTTAGAGACAAAATACAGATTTGTATAGGAGGCGCCGAAAGTGAAGGATATTGGTAAACCCGTCAAAGGCGCCCCTGTGGCCGCCACTGAAGACTCTAGTGCCGACTCCACAACCTCAGGGGTTGTGACATTACACACACCACGCGACACATGGAACCCCGAATGTACTTCCCATTCCGACCGACCGAAGGTAGTCACTAAAACCATCTCCTACATCTCTCCCGTATTGATAGGTGGAATTTCTTCGGGCAAAGAGATTGTCTATGTAGAGGTGTAAAGGATCGATCCCACATCTACTGAGGCAGAAAATCTAGATCGATCCCATAATCCCCCTCAGGAGTTGTGACATTACGCATACCGCACGACACACGGGACCCCGAATGTCTTCCCCGACCGAAGGCATTCCCTAAGGTCGTCTCCTATACCTGAAAATTACGCCAATCAACACATGAAAGCGATCGTCTATTTAGCGGTATCAAGGATCGAACCCACATCTATTGAGCCACCGCAATTTCAAATCCTTAGTTGAAGCAAACAACCCCCCCCCGTAAAAAAACGTTACGTGTAAATTCCTGAAAAGTCAGCAGGTACCGAACAAACAAGGGTATTCGCCTGAAGAAAGTAGGGGGTGGAGGTATGCACAATGCGAAAAGGAATGGAGGGGCGCGTCACGTGCCTGTATATCAGTGATTTATTTCACAGAAATAATAATAATAAGCCATTTTTTTAAACAATAATTGAATGTTTTCCTTATGATAAGGACAGATAAAAGGTCAGCATGCCCGGGAGGGAGAAGGAGAGGATGAGAGAGGATGGCGCACCCCAGAGAGAAAGAGAGAGCCCTAGTGAGAGACGACACCGAGTCTAGACACCTCAGACGCCGTTTTTCTATGCACCCGGTATATATCGATAGTGCGCAAGTCGTTTAATGCAAGAGAGTTGATGATTACTTAACGAGCGAGTTCAAAGTATTAATTCTCGCTGTTGCTCGCTCTCCGTCTCACTCTCTTACATATACTGTATATTTTTTAAATCAATATCATTTCAGTACAGGTAAGAAATGACGACAACCGGATGAAGGCGTCGATTTGCCGGAACTGCTTACAGAAGAGCAAATAACAACAACGGGAGTAACCGCAGGCCTCCTCCTGCAGCAGGCAGCTAGCTCCTTTCCTGATGAGATGACCTCCAAAGAAGTTGCACCAGCTTGAAAAGCAGTCGCCAAACTGCAAATAACCCAAATCGACGTCGAGATATTTGATGAATATCTTTTTTCAATTTTGACCTGGATACTTTTTTTGCCACCTTCCCTCTTCCCCCTCCTCTCTCTGTGAGCATGCCTGACTCTCTCTGTCTCGTGTATGTGTGTGTATGAATGTGTGCACTTCTCTGTCACCCTTCTTCCTCTCCTTCCTTCACAGCACCCCCCCCCCGCAACACCGCAAAACAAAACAAAAAACAAATGGGTCGTGGGGTCGGCTTACCTGGATATAAACATGTGGCGTTAGCTGGAACTCATGGAGCGCCAAGTCTCCCTAGAGAAGGACGGAATACGATGATGCGGCAGCGGTAACGATGATGACGACGTTGTCGACGAGGAGGAGGAGGACGACGGCTGCGACGTTACACGAGTAAGACAGCAGCAGCACCGCAACCACCACCACCACCAAATCAGTTTTGAACAAACGTTGTCGTTGGCACTCAACTGCACAACCACCACCTTGTTGTTGCTGTTGCTGCTGCTGCTACAAGAGGTGAAGAAGAGGAGGAGGAGGAACACGTTGCAAACTGATATCCAAAGCATGCAGTAGTAGGAATAGTAATCGTGGACGCAGTAATAATAATACAAATAATTCGAATAACAACAACCACGGCCACCACAAAGGCGGCCAGGAGAGTAAGAGTCGTCGGCAACGGCTGCTGCGACGACGACGGTGACAGAATTGTAGTGCAACAACGGTGAAGAACCGAAATGTAGAGGCAACCACTGCACAACAACACCGGCAGAGAAACAACGACGGCGGCGATGACGACGATGACGACGACGACAACAACTTGAAACCTCTACACTAGAAGGAATCGACAAATACTTGTAGTGAGATGAAGCAGCATTGAATTCCGTCATTATTCCTTTGAAAATCCAAATGTTTGACGATTAATTAGGATGGCCGTGACAGATTGTTCCCTAGAGTTCAACCAAATGGCCGCTGCTGTTGTTCCTGCTACGATTTCTCCCAGTTGAATGCACCAGTAACAGCAGTAGTAGGAGCACCACCAAGATTGAATAGTAGAGGACATCCACAGGCACATGGGTGATAAAATGCGGTAGGGGGGACAAGACAGAGAGAGAGAGAGAGAGAGAGAGAGAGAAAGGTGAAGGATAGCAGGAGAGAGCGAGCGCGAGAGTCAAACTGCAAGAAATCACACTCTAAATCCTCTCCCCACACACAAATAAACCAGGTGGGATATCAATCATATTGGAGTGCATTCAAAAAAAGATAAAATAAAAAACACAGACAGTGAGGTAGGTAGGTAGTCCGATATAAGAGGGTGGGGGAGTCTTCTTAGATATATTTTAGCAGTTCGAAATTTTTGCCAACTATCACAACATGACTGAAATACAGTGGCGAGAGAGGGAGAGAGAACAAGAAGAAGAGCCAAAACAAGACAAAAAAAGATTTTATTTTTTTCTTGATTAGGTGCCACAGTAAAACTCATCACCATCACCTGTCTATTTGCCTGAGTTTATAGGGTCATTAATTTCTGATTTTTTCCCCTGATCTACGTTGTTGCACTGTCGAAAAGAAGAAGCAAAAGACCCCTCCGCCCTAGACATCTTCTCACATATGCGCACCTCTTCAGAGGAGTAAAAGCACACACATCCACACCTTAACTGTATCTTTTTTTTTTATCTCACCTTTGAATACCAGCCACGAATAGTGCGATAAGATTTCTAGTAATACATTAATAAAACGCCTGCTAATATTTTGGCAGCAGCAGTGGCGGTAAGAGAGAGAAAGAGACACTCCACCTCCTCCTCCTCCTTCTCTCGAAAAAAAGAAATTAAATGAATCAATTTCCCCTCTCAGAGGTTTACGGGCCGGCTTTTGATCGCCTATTCGTAAAGTGGCGGGTGGCAAGCCAGTGGTGGAAGTACAGAGTGAAAAAAAAAATAGAAGACAACACTAAAAAAAGGTCAAAAGAGAAAGGGGTAAAATGTCACTATCGCGATAGCTGAGAGTGCAGATGTCGAGTGCAACAAACCCCCGGCAAATCAACACTATCGTGACGTCGTGAGCAGTAGCAGACAATATCGTTGAACATGATTAAAAATTACTATTATTCCACACAGCAGACACAGTATTAAAAAGAAACGATTGATGAGGGACCGGGGCGGGGAAATGAAGGGTTCCAGTCAGTAATCCAGAGTCGCACACCCCCTTCAAAATATTTGCACTGGAAATATACACACACGTTGAACCGGTGCTGGTAATCGCATTAATCCAATTGATTGCTCTGCTACTGCTTGTCGTTTAAGAATTAACGGCCACCGAACTTTCCAATCCTCCCTAAAAAAAGCCCCCAATCAATATTCCTCTTTCTGAAGTAATCGATAACCAAACCTGATAGCAGTAGTAGTCAGCCGAATGCGGAGTACCATGTGGTCCACAGCACCTCTGGTAATCGATGGTCCACAGTGACTGACTATTGACTTGAATGCCTGTCGGTGCAACGGCGACGACGGCGACGGGCTGTTTCGCGATCGGGCATGAAAAACCGAAGTTACGGTCCACCAGCGCCACAAAATACTAAGAACAGAAATCGGTGGCACAGGCTGCTTGCTGCACGTGTGATGCTGACGCTCTCTCCACGGCAGTACGTTCTAATCAACAACAATCCATGTGAGAGTGGACCCTAAAACTTCTATCATGCTTTGAAGATGCGTCGCAGTCACGTGGATGACTCGATCAGCCAATGGTGAGACTCAGGTGCGCTGTCACGCCCCTTATCAACAACCGCCATGGCCACCCTCTTCCACTCCTACAGTTTGGTTTCTCCTTAGAATCGTTGCGATGTGGCTGCGTTGCCTCTTTTTCGGTTCTTTCTGTGGACACCGCCACCGCCGCCCTATGTCGCTTCCTTCGCCGTTTTCCTTGTTTGTTTCGTTTGTGTTTTCGGGTCCTTCCACTACAATGAGCATTAGAGCCCCGTCCACTGCGTAGTTCTAATACAGAGACTGCACACACTACACTAATGCGACCATTTTAGGGTATTAGCAGTATCCAGTAGTCTCAAGCGGCCACCCACGTTAATAGTAGCTGGGGCTGCGTTGCTGAACTTCAGGGATCAGACGAGGACTGGTGTGTCTAACGCAATACAGCCACTCCCACTCATTCTCTAAGAATCCCGAACACCTACAAAATGGGCATCTCATTCCGCATTTTCAGCCTATGGCAGGATTTAAGGTAGCCATTTCACTCATCGGTTTGGGAGCGGCGAATTGGGTTGGACACACCAGTTCTCGTCTGATCACTGAAGTTAAGCAGCGCAACCCCAGCTAGTACTGTCATGGAATACCGTCCAGCAGATTTCCCATGCTCCCATTGCTGATTTTCCCATGTTCCACTTCTTGTCGAAAGCTATCTTTCCTCCGCAGAGGTGCCGCCGGACACGCAACATGGAGCCACAACTTTTCGTCCAAAGGAATAGAAAGTTTGAGTCTCTTTCAACCGAGAGAAGTTACCTTCCATGTCCAGGGTGGAATTAGAAGCACTTCCTCCAAGCTACCGGAAAGGGCTGGAGCATACCATTGCTGTCGGAATTCGTAGACGGGGACCTTCAATACACAGGAACCCGGACATAGTCACAAAATTATTTGCATGTAAGATATCTACCCGGTCCACGTAAATTTCTTACCCCGGGCATCTCTAGAAGCCCCTACCCTCTCCTTGCAATCGAAAGCGACGTCTCCACGGTTTGCCCTTTCTCTTGGAAAACTCACTCCACTTTTTCCGCGCTGGAATATTTCCTGTGGACGCCTCCGCGGCACGATAGATAGCGTACCCCATTTACTGCACCGATGGTTCCAGGTTCGATATTCGATAGAGGTAGGCTGGATTCTTTCAGGCGAGAAACCCCAGTTAGTACTAACATGGGTGGCCGCTTGTGAACACTGGGTACCGCTAATACCGAAAATAATAGGTTTCCAACATTTTTGAATGGCAGGCCGGAGTATTAATTGTTTGAAGGCCTATGGGCCACAACCCGATTCATGGTGTTTTTTTTTAAAGAATTACACAAATGGTAAATATTGTAGGCCCTAATGTTGTCATAAATCAAATGCAGGATTCTCCCTCCGCAGAGACTAACAATGACATCTGACTGAGCGACTGGTACTTGTTCTTGCTCGACGGCTCAACACTGTTTTAATGGAACCCTTCCGCGGGCCGGATAAAATCCACAGGCGGGCCACATCCGGCATGCGGGCCGTAAGTTGAGACCTATGCCCAAAAATCGTCGTAACAGCGTAGTGTCCGTGCAGACTTTGCATTAGAACTATGCAGTGGACGGGACTCTAATGACCTTTGTAGATCAAAGGCTTTAAAACACCAACAAATCAATTAATCGCCCGTAAGTTGCAGCCAAGTTGCGTTGGACACCCCAGTTCTCGTGAGACCACTGAAGTTAAGCAACACAAGCCCAAGTTAGTACCGACATGAGTGGTTGGTAAAGAACGTTGGGTCTTGCAAATTTCCCCTCTTCTACATCCTCTACACCAGGGGTCTTCAAACTGTGTTCCGCAATACATCTCTGGGGGTTCCGCGAGTCAAAATGAATTTCGTTAGCAGCGGCAAGATATACTTTTCTAAATGTGGGATGGGGTTCCCCCAAACATCTTATAGTTCTAAGGGTTCCGTGAGTCGACAAAGTTAGAAGACCACTGCTCTACACCTACCTCCTCATCTTCCGCGAGCAGCCTCCTAAGGGTTCGGCCAGTTATAGCTGCTTGACTTACTTTCCAACCCTTCAGTATAACATAGCATAAAAGAACCCCCTCTACTGTGCAACAGGTAGATGAGGCAAAATTTACAGGCGTAGGATTCCGTCCCCTGGGGTCGGTGAAGTGCGCCAACGAACAGTAGACCGACGATAAATAAGCATAGGGGTTGCAGCTTTGGTCGGCGGCCGGCTGTGCAAAAACACCATCCAATATATCACCTTTGTGTTTATTTACAGGGACAAGGTGGGTACCCGACCCTACAATAGGCGAGAAAACTGTTAGAAGTTGCTTTTTGCTTTGCGTTGCTCGTGTCTACCGCAACCATCATTGACAGAAAATGGAAATTAGGCAGTCACAGAATACGAGGACCGATCCTAAGGTCCCCGGCTCCCTCCTGCACATTTTAAATGTGCCAGGGAGTAATCACCGACGCGGCGCACGTCCTGCAGTGGCGCCCGTCTGCAATGTAGGCCTGCATCCGCCGGCTCGTTTTACTTCTTCACAACTGTTTCTATCCTATACTTGTCTGGTCGGTCGATTTCAGGTGGTTGCTACGGCCTGCCCTCTCTCCTCCACACGGGTGGGGAGGAGAAGTTGCCATCAACATTGCGGAAATCGGCGCCGCCAGAGAACTAACTTCCTCAAGTGCCTGGTTGGTACGGAGCCCTTGAGGAAGAAAATTAATGTTGACGGGTGAGGCGAAGAGGTACCGATCACAAAACTTGAAACTGGGGCGGGGCAAAGATGTCGCCCCGAACTCACTTCTGCAAGTTTTTGTTTGCTCACGATTATTTGTAAATTACGCTTATCACATATATTGCTTTCTTTTGGGGTAGGGGGTTGTGTTGGGATTCTCTGGCAGCCCCTCGAAACCGCCTGGATCCCGCAATTTCGTGTTGAGTACTCAAATACCGATTACTCACGCATTGGTATCACGACGACACATGTATTTAGTGCTATTCACTTTCTTGTTCAGCTTACGGCAGGATCTGATAAACCTAAGGGTCGGGCTGGGGTGCGGTAAATGCCAAACATGTTTATTTCGTGAGGTGGTGGTACAATTTTAATTAAGAAACCAACGTGGTTCTTAAGACACACCTCGGTGGCGTGCAGAACTACAGCGTCAGTGATTTCAGGTTCAGTACTGGACCAAGGTGGTTTGGCATTTTAGGGCGAGAGGGATGCCCCAGTAGTACACCTTTCAACGGAGGAGAAGCAAAGTCGAGGGCTCGTGTGGCGTGTAAGATGTAGTGCATGTGGTGCATAGTGCATGTGGCATGTAAGATGTAGTGCATGTGGCATAGTGCATGTGGTGCATAGTGCATGTGGCATGTAAGATGTAGTGCATACGGTGACGTCATGAAAATTCATGTAGAGCACTACCAGTAGCAGCTATTTGAACAACATGTGTAGTGCTACAAAGATGGAGGCCTCCATGTTGCCATATATGCTACTTATGCCTGGTTCCGTATACCCACGCGCTAACGCTATTACCGTTGAATCAGACGACACAGCACAAATAATGGTGACGTCACACTGCTACTTGGGGTGCTGCAGAGCAGCTATGCGTGACGGTAGTTGAGTTGACAAGTGGTCAACTCACATAGCGTCCCGCACGTCACGCTGCGTTCTGATTGGCTGGCGGTTGAGCTGTCTGCTTCAAAAATGGCGGAGGATAATGTAAGACATGACGGCGGCGTGCGGTGACTCCAAATAAAGCGCTGCACTTAAGGAATTGCGCTGGCGGTCCTTCATAACGCACTAGCCCAAAACGTCATCAAAATGTCATCAGTGGCGACGTGATTAACGTTGAAGTGTGGTGATACGGAACTAGGCATTAGATGACTAAACTATTTCAATTTCTTTAATTAAATTATGTGTTCTTAATGTTGGCACCCCACAGACAAACGTTGTCAATACTCCTACGGGTTCCAGACGCCTCCGGGTCTCTAATGACCTTGTAGTTGACGGGACCTTAAACTCCAACAAACAAACAAAAAAAAATCCAGACGCCTGGCTGGGGTGACCCCAGTCAGAGTATGTTCAGTGGACCCTCAGACCCGAGTCTGCCACAGGCGGGATAAGGGTATGATGATGTTCTTAATGTTCTTAAATTGAAATTACTTCTTTAATTGAAAACTATACAATTTTTTATTTGTCCTGCTTCATTTTTGGGTACTGTCAATAACTACCCTATTGCAGTCCACCATATTCAATTGCAATATCTTCTGTGAGGGCCGCCATGTTGCACTACGCAAAGAATCCTGCTCGAAAAGCCGTTGCGTTTGTAGCACTACAACTGCACTACGAAGTTTTGGCTACAGTTTTAAAAGAATTCGATCCCTATTCCCTACGCTACGAAGTTGCTACGTAGCTTTTTTGAACAGCAATTTTCGTATTCTTCGCTACGTAGCATAAAAGATTATGCGGAAGGACTGCAGAGACACTACACTAATGCGACGAGTTTTGAGTACCCAGTTTTCTGAAGCGACCACCCATGTCAGTACTACTTGGGGTTGCGTTGTTTAACTTCAGTGATCGGACCGGGACTCGTATGTCCAACGCAATTCGCCGCTCCCCTGACCCTGTCATATGCGGGAAAAGGGTTAGACTGTTGCAGATCGACCATATTTTTGATGGCGGAAATTCCTGATACTCCCAATCAATCCAGACATCGAATTGCACAACATCAAAGGGCATCACCATCATCATTCCAAAACCTGTTCTCACCATGGGCAGGAGCTCGCATTCAGGACCTTTCTCTTGCCAACCTATCTGGATCCAGTGTCGGCGACCCATTTCGGAGTTTTAAATCTCGCCCACCCTCACCACCGGGCTCCATTTACTATCACGTCTTCAGAGTGATGAGGGGTCGTCCCATTGACGGAATGCCGCTCTTTTTAAAGAGTAACCTGATAAATTCCCCAATGTGACTTTCTTTCATTTTTAACCGAAATGGGAGATAACAAATTGAGAGACCTGGTGGAAAGAGATAGCTGTCAGGGTCCTCTTTGTTGCTGAATTTTGAAAATCAAAAGGGGTTTGTGTCTGCCATCGGATGCCATTGATTTTTCTCTTTTCTCTTGTCCTGTACACCTTCCCCATCACCTCTTGTCATTGGGTTCTTTTACCTTCTGTCTGAAATAAAGTTTTCAAACGATTCTTTTTTCTCTCTCTCGTACTGTCAAAAATTCTACTTAATGCCAAGGAATTTAAGTACCCCCCCCCCTCCCTTCTTTCCCTTCTTGGTCCCATTCATTCGAACACACACAGCGGTTAACTACTTTGATCTTCACACCTATTTCCTTGCTGTTACCCTAAGACGCTATTATTGAGTCACCTTAATATATTACCTAGACGATTTGGTTCATTCAACGTCAGGTTGTTATCGCCCCTGGGACAGCCCACCAAAATTCCTAAACCCTTAGAGGAGTGGAGGGTACGGAAGAGGGCTGTAGGCTTCAGTTAAGGTGGCCGCATGTATCACCTTGAAATTTTATCCAATTCGTTAGTTTTACACACAGAAAAGCTGCACCGGGTACGTCCCTCGACGCACAGCTCTGGAGGAACAACTGGATCACCTGACCTTTGACACCATAATCAACATCATGCTGGGGAAGGGACGCCTGGGACATGAGCGTCCAATATATATGGGACGTATTACGTGAAAAAAGGAGTGAGTTGGATAGAGAGGCGTCCGAGACACGCTAACAACTAGTGAAATCCCTGAGGAAAAAGAATGGCCTAGCGTGAAATAATGCTGAAAACAGTTCCGGGCTAGACCCATAAGATGGTAAATGCCTTAGTTGGGAGTCCGGCACACAGGGTACGAACGCAGTTCACCTACCCCAAAGACACAGGAGACAAAGACAAAGGTCGCTCAGAGGGCCCCCCCCCCCTGCAAATATTTTGGGACATTATTTAATGAGGTTTCCTTAAGTCTCCTTCAAACTTCCAGCCGGCCCTGCTTTTAGGTGAGAGACTACATCTTAATGGCCCTATTTGACCCAGTGGAATACTTGAGATTCTCCGTTCTCTCGCTTCTGTAATCAGAGCGACGAATTGCGTTGGACACACCAATTCTCGTCTGATCACTGAAGTTAAGCAGCGCAACCCCAGCTAGTACTGTCATGGGTGGCCGCTTGGGAAAACTGGGTACTGCTAATACCCAAAAATCGTCGCATTAGTGTAGTGGCTGTGCAGTCTCTGCATAAGAACTATGCTGTGGACGGGGCTCTAATGACCTTGTAGTTGAAGGGCCCTAAAACACCAACAAGCAACAACAGCCTCTGTAATCGACATGCACCGTCGGAATCGATCCTGCAATCAAGCTTTGCACTTGATAGTCTGTTGCATTGCTCTGGTGGTGGAAGAGCTTGAAGTGGTACACAGGTCCAGGTCAAATTGTTACTTATTTGTTTTCGTAGCTCCGTGGTTGCAAGATGGATCCTGATCAAAAGACCTGGTTTCTGGCGGATGAGACGTTTGCCCGCAGTTTACCTTCTTTCGGCCATGTGCCATGTCGTCACTGCACGTCATCCTCATCATCATACCCTTTTTTCCCTTGTGGCAGGGCCCGATCTGCGGGTTGTAGCTCTCCACTCCTACCTCCCACCAGGTCTCCGTCCACCCCACACACTACCATATCCTTACCGACAATCTGCTCCCACGTCTTCTTTGGTCTCCCCCTGCCCGGGTGCTTCCAACCACCTGCATTCCTGTAAAGGGCCTAACGAGCTCCTTCTCCCCTCTTCTCATTAACTAATGTCGTCACTGCAAGTAACCCCCAATTTCTAAATGGAGTTCCTTCCACACCCTTTTTCCGCTTACGACGAGGTGGGCAGCACACTCAAATGTTGTAAAAAGGAAAACACAAATGAACTTAGCAACACCTTGTTCACTTACATCAGAAGACGGGCTTCTAGAACCGGAAATCATGCTGAGCTACAGGGGTAATTTGTTCCATGTAGAAAGGACTCTTTACCATTCAGTGGTGGCAGGTACAAACTTCACGGGACCCCGGTTTACTTCGCATCCAACGGACGGGGAACTTTGGGCCCGCTAAAGAAGCCATATGTCAAAGCAAGGATTGACACATGCTGACAACAGTATGTGTCATTCTAGGCCTGGCATAGGCAGGCCAGAGTTAAAGTATTTTGCGCCCGTCCGAGTACTCCTCGCCGTATTTTGAACATCACTAATCCATTTCTCGCCTGTGGCAGGATCGGGTGCCCAGTTTTGATCCATTGGGAAACAGTGATCGGTTGGAACGCATTTTACGAAGCCGGATGTCACTCGAGTGCTGCAGTCCTTATGCTTAAATATCGCCAGCCTACTTTTCTTCGTTGGGGCACTTTTCATCCACCAAAGCCAAAGGGCGCCCTCTATACTTTGTAATTTTTATCATGCTACATTTATATATTGCTCTAAGGTTCATCGACGGTTCTGATTCCCGTCCAGTGGAAGGCGCACTAAGGGCATCTGTCCGGGGTCGATTCTCAAACCATTGAGGCACCACGAAGGCAGATTATTTCGTAACGCCCGGTAAGCTATTGGATTACAGGATTAATTTCGTGGGTTGGGGAGTAAGCCAGGCAGCCATAACAGGTTGAACCCTTAGGAGGCTGCCCGCGGGAGGTGAGGAGGTAGGTGAAAAGCACCCAACATTCTTTACCAACCACCCATGTTGGTATTGATGTGGGCTTGCGCTGCTTAACTTCAGTGATCTTACGGGAACGCAACTTGGACAGTACTGTTAAGTAACTGGTTTTCGACCAAACTCTGCGACCCCTTGCTTATTTGCCTGGACTATTTTCTTCGTACGAGTAATGTCGGTCACCGGTGCCAGAGGGCGCAGTCCTTCGCCTGACTTATTTTTTGGGTAGAAATGCATTTGTGCACTGAGTCTTCTGAACCGCTTAGCACATTTCTAAGGCTAGACCTTTCGTGGCGGCTTTAGGGCTTCACTGGTTACTAGTGTGAGCCTGGCACTCTATTTGGTGCAGTTCTCTATTCGTTTCAGAATGTCATGGCATATTGGAAGACCATGTCCAAGGCGTCCCTTCCCCGAATATGGTATTGATGATGGTGTCAGTCGCCAGATGACCCAGGTCCCCTTCCAGAGCTGTATGTGTCGAATTACCCATCTGTGGGAGGAAAAGGTGTGATTGGCATCGTCGTTCACCCACGGGACAAACGGGCAATCCGCGGAGTTAACTTTTCTTACCATATTCATAAAGCCCAGAAGTACACGAAATGCCCTCACCTCTTGGATGAGCCTCGTCGTCCATCCTTCTCTAAGCCCCCGATCCCTGACCACCTCAGGTCTTCTGGTTCTAGCTCCGTGCTCCCACGTGCGCTTTGGTCTCCCCTTGCCCCGAGTGCTTCCAAACACCTGCATTCCTGTAATGAACTTAACGAGCTCTTCTAATCACATATTCATACCACGTCAATCAAATGAACTATAAGGAGATAATTGAGACCCATCTCGGTGGCACAGGAGGTAGTGCACTCGATTACTTCTTCAGTGGTTCCTGGTTCGACACTTCATCGAGGTGGATTGGCTAATTTCGGCCGAAAGAGAGGTCCAAAGTGCGCCTTCAGTCAGATGGGATGCAAAGCAGTGGTCCCGTGTGATGTACGATGGAATTGAACGTGAAAGAACCCTCTCTACTATGCAAAAGGTAGCAAAGCAACTCCTAGACCTTTTCCCACCGACGGCAGTGTCGAGTACCCATCTTGTGCCTCTGATGGACACAACGGCAATCATTTCCACGGTATTTTAACCCAGCCGACTGCCAAAGCTGCAACCTCTATGCTTATTTAACGTTGGTCTATTGTTAGTTGGGGGCATGCCTCCGTGGCCCAATTCTGTCGGTTGCGTAGTCGGTATACTGTGCCAGTGGTTCCAGGTTGGTTTGGTTTCTTTCCGGCGAGGAGGCTCCTAGTGCGCCTTCCGTCGGATAAGAAGTGGAACCTGGTCCCGTGCGGTGTACGATGGCTTTTGATTCACTGGTGTTTTAGGGCCCTTCAACCTCAAGGTCATTAGAGTCCCGTGCAGTTCTAATGCAGAGACTGCACAGACACTACGCTAATTCGATGATTTTTGAGCATTAGTGGTACCCTGATTTCCCAAGCGGCCACCTACGTTAGTACTAACTGTGGTTGCATTGCTTAACTTCACTGACCTGACCTGAACTGGTGTGTCCAACGCATTACAGCCGCTTCCCGTATACGATGGCATTTGACGTAAAAGAACCCTTATACTATGCAATGGAGATAAGGCAAAAAGTTTCCTCGTGTACGAGCTCGCCCCCTGGGTTCGGTGGAGCACCCCAACGATACATAAGCATAGGGGTTGCAGCTTTGGTCGGCAGGTGGCTACGAAAAAAACATCGTCTAATATTTCACCTTTGTGTCCATTAAGAGGGATGAGATGGGTATCGGACTCTCCGTAGGCGGAAAAAGGATTGGAAGTTGCTTTGCTACTGTTGTTTGGGGCACTCTTCCGACGCCAGGGAGGGAGCGGCCTATTGCGTTGAACACACCAGTTCACGTCTGAACACGGAAGTTAAGCATCGCAACCCCAGCTATTACTGACATAGATGGCCGTTTGGGGAAACGGGGTACCGCTAAGACCCAAAACTCGTGGCATTAGTGTAATATCTGTTCAGTCTCTGCATTAGAACTACGCAGTGGACGGGGCTTTAATGACCTTTGTAGTTGAAGGACCCTAAAACACGGACAAAAGCTGACTCCAGGAAGCGAGTTCCTGCTCCTGGCAGGATATATAAATAAGCTTTGAGGTTGCAGATTTGGTCGGCAGCCGGCTGCGTAAAAATACCGTGTAATAGATCGCCCATGTGTCCATTCAGAGGGACTTATAAGTAGCCGACCCTGCCATAGGTGAGAAAAGCGTTAGTAGTTGCTTTGAAGACTAAGAAATAAAAGAGTTTGGAAAACAAGCGAAACTGGAAGTCCTTAAAAGTACGGTGGTGGGTTTGGTATCTCATTAGCTATTATAGCCATTACAACTTTGAACACTATTTATCAATTCATGCGAGGCAAAGGTCAAGCTCTTAACAAATTTGCCGACCTAAAAATTTCATTCCTGTCTGGAAAGGAGTTCTTGGCCATGAAGGTCATGTCATACACATCACCTTTATAAGGCAAATTGTTTGTGAGCATTCTTCAGAAACCTGCACGTCAAGGGTTCAAGTGATAACCATACAGATTGAAAGACAGGTTGGGGTCACAATCGAGTGACAGGGGCGCTGCAAGGGGGTTAAAGGGATCCAAAAGACAACTCCTATCCCCTTTTCCTTTCTCTGCATCTCTGCTTTCATTCCTTTCTATAGTTGAAGGGCCTAACACACCAAGCAGCCACCCATGCTAGCACTAGCTGGGGTTGTGTTGCTTAACTTCAAGGACCAGACGAGAACTGGTGCGCCTACCGCAATAAGCCGCTCCCTAGCAATGTCGAAATAAGCAACTACTAACCCTCTTCCCGCCGATGGCATGGTCGGGTACCCATCTTTGTCCCCCTAAATGGACATGCGGGCGCTCCATTTGCCATAGTAGAAAGGGTTCTTTTACGTGCTGATGTCATTGTACACCACACGGGACCACCGTTTTACTACTCATCTGAAGGATTTCTTGTTTGTTGGTGTTTTAGGGCCCTACAACAACAAGGCCATTAAAGCCTCGTCCACTGCGTGGTTTTAATGCAGAGACTGCACAGACACTACACCAATGCGACGATTTTTGGGTATTAGCAGTACTCAGTCTTCCCAAGCGGCCATCCATGTCAGTACTTGCTGGTATCAAACCTACAACCGCTGACGCAGTAATTGAGCACGCTGCCTCCTGCGCCACCGAAGCGGGTCTAATACAGCATCGAAATGAATTTTGTAATTCAATTGCAAGTTGGCATACTACTAGCCACTAAAAGAATATTAATTAACGTTATTTTTAAGAATCTCTGCAAGACTTTGAGTGACCTCTTGCTAAAAACCACAAAATTCATGTTTATTTTAAATGGTTGCGTGTCACTGAACTGCTGGACAACCTTTGAAGATTACAATATCCATGATGTTGTTGCAACCGTTCGCAGTCCTGTGAAGTTCCAAAAACCATCAAGTGTGCTACTTTCCTCAATAGCTGTTTATATATATATTACTCATTTACTTTAAAATTCACTCAATGAGAATAAATCGCGTAATGTGACCTCTAAGAATATTAATTGTCCAACGTTCCAAAAACATGGGTGTCTGCAGAACAATATCCAAAGGAGAGCAAGAGCTGGGAGACAGTGTTTGGGGTTGGGAAATGACGGTATGTTCCAGGTACTGGAGGGGAGCGGCATATTGCGTTGGACACACCAGTTGCCGTCTGATCACTGAAGTTGGGCAACGCAACAACAGCTATTTTTTTCGTTTGTTTCGTTGATGTTTTAGGGCCCATCATCTACAAAAGTCATTAAGGCCCTGTCTCCTGCGTAGTTCTAATTCAGAGGCTGCACAGACACTACGCTGTTACTACGATTTGGGTATTAGCAGTACCCAGTGTTCCCAAGCCGTCACCAATGCCAGTTCTATTTAACTTCAGGAAGCAGGTCTACTTAACTTTAGGATGCCGGCCTGCTATTCGTTGAGGCATTATACCAATGCCAGGGGCGAGCTCCAATACCTCGGCTCCAAAAAGTGAAGTTAAGCAACGCAACCCCAACTAGTGTTAGCACGGGTGGCCGCTTGGGGAAACTGGGTACTGATAATACCCAATAAAGCGAAATACACCAACGAAACAAAAAACTTCTTCTACGTTATATTTACTGCAACAACAGCAACTAATTCTGCAGCCTCGTCCACTACATAGTTCTAATGCAGAGACTGCACAGATGCTATGCTGATGCAACGATTTTTGGGTATTAACAGCACACAGTTTTCCCATGCGGCCACCTATTTTAATAGTAGTTGGGGTTGGGTTGCTTAACTTCAGTGATTGGATGTAAACTGTTGCGTCCAACGCAATAAGCCGCTCCCCCATCTAGTACTAATATGGGTGTCCGATTGGGAAAACTGTCTATTGCCCCATAAGTGCAGTGTCTGTGCAGTCTCCGCACTAGAACTTTAAAGTGGACGGGACTCTAATGACCTTGTAGTTGAAGAGCCCTAAAACTCCAACAAAACCAACAAACAATAGAAAGGTACCCGAGAAGGTTATAAGTTGCGTTTGCTTCTGCGCAGCATGTGAATTCTTGACTTTGACGAGCTCTGCAAATGCACATTGGGAGAGGTTAACTGACAAGTTCCGCGTGATGCGTGTAGGGACGGTAAAAATCTTAACTCCGGGCTGGCTTCGTCCTTTGTAGCTGACCCTGTTTCCAATGGGAGAAAGCGACACCTGATTCTGTCATGGGGGAGATGAGGGTTGGACTGATGATTATTGGGAATGATAAAGACAAAGGAGGTTTGCAAATGTTGTGGATGGTGTGCAAAACATCTCTTTGTAACTGGAGTAGGGTACCGAGGGTGAATTAAAATTGAAATTTTCCTAATCAAGTGATATGCTACAAGGATTTTTTTGGCAAAATTTTATTGGGATTACGTCAATATCACAGTGAGAAATCAAATTCTGCAGTTAAATTTGAGACCATTCATTGGAGTTCGTAGGAGGATGAGATGAGGGGGCGATCATCTACTTGAAGGGTACATAAAAATACTTTAAATATTAGCTTGTCATTTTGATGAGGGCTTCTCTTGGGGTCCGCTGTTGTAATAGGAACCCGGTTCTTTTTGGGTCTTGAAATGTACTGTAGTTCACCTCCAGAATATTTATTTTCACACTCGTTTGTTTTGCATTTTTCGAATGCCACTTTGAACTGGTAGGGAACGATGGATGCTGCAAATTTCTCCTCTCGTACATCCCCTACACCTACCTCCTTCTCATCCACGGGTTTGGCCTGTTATAGAGGTTGGCCTACACCCCAACCCATTCGCTTAACATACTAGTGACGCCTATGGTTGTTGTAATATAGTCGTTTGGTACTCAACCTTGACATCGGCAGGTGATGGATTAGAAATAATGATGGCGACTGTCTGATAAAATCTCGTTGTTTGTTTGTTGGTGTTTTAGGGGTCTTCAGCTACAGTGGGCGTTAGAACCTCGTACACTGCGTAGTTCTAATGCACAGCCTGCACAGACACTAGGCTGTTACGACGATTTGGGTATTAGCGGTACCCAGCGTTCCCAAACGGTCACCCATACCAGTACTATCTGGAGTTGCGTCTTGTAACTTCAGTGATCAGACGAGAATTGGTGCGCCCAACGCAATATAGACGGTCTTTCTCACGAATATGAATGTGAAATCCTTTGTGACAGATACCTCTCTAGTGACATTTTTCATGCTAGACCCATATGCCTAGATCTCCACCAGCACCCTACCAACAACTTTGCCTTGAGCAACTCTTCCAATGTGAGGCTCTACCAACAACTTTGCCTTGAGCAACTCTTCCAACATCCTCCACTTGATCCCTACACAATCCACAGCCCTCCTCTCCACCTGTGATCTTTGCCAGCCTCTGTTTCGTCTGAAGTGACCCAACTCCTGTCCGAAACAGACGTGAGCTCTCCCAGGTATTTTCTTTCATAAATTACATCCCTCTGTATCTTAAGCTTGTTTCCATACACCCTCAGCGTTTTTCTTCCCCCCTTAACCCCCATCTCTTAACTTTGTGCTGTGTTAATCTTTGCATTGTTGTTGCCCCCTCCTCGCCCTGCCCGGGGAGCAGTGTTGTGTCTGTCTTCTTCATTATCCTGTTTATTCTCCTCTCCCAGTTGGTAGACACCCTCATGTTGTTTACCCAAACATTAACCTGACATAATCGAGTTTTTGCTGTAGTCCCCAGATCCTGCATAGGTCTGCCAACTTACTCGGGTGTGACCCGTGTGGCGACCCATTAAAATAAGAAAAAAGTGAACTATCTAACGGTATCTTTACCTAGCAAACTGCCTAAATAATCTTGCAAACTTGGTGGGGATAATTTCATTCGCTGGTGACAGGAATCGTGCTCTTATATACGGAAATTCTGCTGATCCCCTTCTCTACATTCCATGGGGGAAAATTGGCTCAGGTGCAGATGGCATCATCCCCACATAAGAAAAAGTGCCTTAGGGCCTTTCTCGCTCCAAAGGAAGTGTTGAAAGTATATTGAGCTAGAGGCGTGCCCTATCCAAGCCTGACCTCCCACATACTGCTAGGAATAGGAAAATTCCAGTGAAAAAGGAGAAACTGAAAATTCCGTATTTTATGAATTACTTTCAACAGATGACCTGAAATGTCTGCCCTAGTTGAAGACTAATTTTAAGGATGACGTTCATATCCCTTGTAATTGCTATGGTTCTGTCTGTTTCCATGACATCATCGTCATCACACCCTTATCCCGCCTGCGGCAGGGTCGGGTCTGACTGGGGACACCCCAGCCGGGCGTCTGAAGCCCGCAGGAAATATTGGCTGAATTGTCTGTGGGGGGGATGAAAATTTTTGGCAGGTAAATTAATGCTTTGTTAGTTATAATATTACATGGTGTCTGACCTTTTGCACAATAACTACAATGCAACAGGAGTCAGGTTCATGCCCCTCTCTGTTTCCATGCCATCTCCCTAAAATGACCATAAGCTCCAGATTCAAACCTGATTAGGAACCCATTGTCTTGGAACTAAGAAGACTCACAGTAGCACTGCTGGACAAGCTAAATGAAAGTTCACATATGGCATTCTGAAATTACAGTTGAGGAAATATTCCTTATTAAAAGCTACCAAGCCGTTTCAAGTTTGACTTTCTGGAACTATTTATAATAAGTCTGCTAGGTTTTGGATTTAATCACAACCCGAAACTTTTAGAGGGGTCCGTGCTAAATTAAAGGATGCATCAGATGAATGTTATACGACTGGGCAAACATACCCGAAAGGATAGAAGAAAAAATGCAGTAAATTCAAAGACCCGTCTTGGAGATACAGATAGACACCACAACTGCATTAGTGGTCCCAGGTACCATACTGGATAGGTATGATTTTGCTTCCTTTTGGCGAGACACCACTAAAGTTAAGCAACGTAACCCCAGATAGTACTGGCATGGGTGACCGCCTGCGAACACTGGGTACTACAAATACCCAAATCGTCGAGGCAGCGTAGTGTCTGTGGACACTCTGCATTCGAACTACGCAGTGGACGGGGCTCGTAAAACACCAACAAAGAAATTGGGCGAAACAGAGACCCATGTGTGTACCACGTCACTTGCAAACAGGAGATTAATAAAATTCCAGGTGTCGGAGCACACTCCCAGGCGTAGGTGGAGGAAAAGCGCCCCAACGAACAAAAATGGACTAACGATAAATAAACAAGAATTGTACCATAAAAACTATCAAACCATCGTACATGTGCAAAACTGTCATGGGTCGGGAAGACAATTGTTTGTTGGTGCTTTAGGGCCTTAACTACAAGGTCATTAGAGCCCTGTCCTCTGCAAGTTCATTAGAGCCCTGTCCAAGTTTCCCCAAGGGGCCACCCATGCTAGTAGTTGCCAAGGCTGCGTTGCTTAACTTCTGGTTTTGGAGCACAGGTATTGGAACTCGCCCCTGGCATCGGTATAAAGCCCCAAGGAATAGTAGGCCGGCAATAAACAAGCAGAGCGGCTGTATTGTGTTGGGCGCACAAGTTCTCGTCTGTTCCCGTAGATTAAGCAACCTCAGATAGTACTGGCCAAGGTTACTATAGATAAGGTTGGCCATTCAGAGCGTTAGCCAATCAAATTTATTTATGCCTCTGACGTCACCGCGGGAGCACTCGCTGGTAATATACCATAGAGAGAACATACCAATTATTAAAATTTACACATTAAAGACAAGAAACAGCGTTTTATCACCAATAAAACCGAATCAGTAAACAAACATAAACGGAGTCCTGTGTGATAGGAAGGTTTCAATCAAGTTGTAAGGGAAGTTTTAACCGGGCAGTAGTTAGACCAGCTGTGCTATACTGTATGGATCAGAGAGTGTTTGGCAGTGAAGAAGAATGATGTCAATAGAATGCAAGTACCCAAGTTGTGAATGCTACAGTACATGAGTGGGGTGTCGCGTGCTGACAGAGTCCATAACAAGTACGTTAGAGGCAGCTTGGGGGTGGGAGACATTGCAGAGAAGATGAGAGAAAAGAGATTGAGGTGGTATGGGCATGTGATGAGAAGGGGGGAGGAGGAGCTCACAAGGTGTATTCTGAGGCAGCGGGTAGTGGGTGGCATCAGGAGTAGGGGGAGACCCAAGCGGACGTGGGAGCAGGTTGTCCAGAGGGACATGATTGCGTGTGGGGTGGATGAGAGCCTGGTTGGGGATAGACGAGAATGGAGGATTAGAACCCGCAGACCCGACCCTGCTGTAGGCGGGATAAGGGTGTGATGATGATGATGATGATATTAGAGGTAACCTAGGGGTGGGGGACATCGCTAAAAAATGAGAATAGGTTGAGGTGTTATGGACACATAATGAGAAGACAGGAGGAGGAAGAGGAGCTCATTAGATCCATTGCAGGAATGCAGGTGGTCAGAAGCACCTGGGGCAAGGGGAGACTGAAGTAGACGTGGGAGCACGTCATGCGTAGGGATATGGTGGTGTGTGGGGTGGACGAGGACCTGATGGGGAATAGACGGCAGGGGGGGGGGCTAGAACCCACACACCCTATGATAATGATGACTATTCATTTATTCAGTAGTAAAATATGTTGGATTCAAATTCTTATATATTACTGAATCTACTTATGATCATTTTTTGCTTTTTTTCCATATTTAAAATAATTAGAAAAACGATCACCTTTACCACTGTACTGCATATCTAAAGTATGCCTATTAATTATATTATTATTAATTTATTTGCTAGTAAATATATCAAATTTAATTTTTAATGTATTTTTCAATCTACCTACGATTATTTTTCCTATTTGTTCCCTTATTTAATACAAAATTCGGGAAACAATCGCTTATACAAAACCTGTTAATATATATGGAAAGTATGCTCTTAAGCTACTACTTGCTCCTGCGATGACGTAGGGGGAGGAGCTAACCGGTGGAGAGCGAAATATTTAAATGAGGCTGAATGGCCAACCTTATCTACAGTAACCTTGAGTACTGGCATGGGTGATCGCTTGGAAACATTGGGTACCGCTAATACCCAAATTGTAGTAACAGCGTAATTTCTGTGCAGCCAGTGCCTCCCCATTCGAACTACGCTATGGACGGGGCATTGGTCGACTTTCCGATGCATAATCATGGACTTTGGCAACGACGGTTGTAGTCGACATAAACTTTCAGCAGGCTAAGTTTTACGTTAGGGAGGGCAGAACAAGGACAATAGCAGTTGGGTGGGATGAGCATATTACTATTTGTGGAAACGTTAGATGAATTTATGACGTTAACCTGAGACTGTGGCGATGAGTTTCTGTCAAACGTATCACGTTTTACGGGTAGAGCTATATTAAATTTCCATTTTTTATTACATTCGTGTCATTTACCAAGTCGGCGACCAGATTTTGAAGAAAACTATATCTCGTTAACAAATACGGCAAAAAAACATTAAATACGACATACTTGTAAGTAATTTGTTCAAGTTATCAATACATATCAAAAATACACGCAATTGACGATGGAAGAGAATTTTGTGTTTCAAGTTCTGGCATTGGAAGTTGCACGAAATTCAATCCGAACAAGTGTAATAATACATTTAACAATGTCAATCGAAGATTAGCAAGGCAGCTGTGATGCTGAGCCACAGCCAGGCCAAGAACAGAGGCAAGGGTTTCCAAACTTTTGTTTTGTTGGTGTTTTAGGACCTTTTAACAATAAGACCATTAGAGCCCCGTCCACTGCATAGTTCAAATGCAGAGACTGCGCAGACGCTACACTAATGCGACGATTATTGGGTATTAGCGGTACCCAGGTTTCCCAAGCTGCCACCCATGTTAGCACTTTGGCGGCCTTTTGGTTGATTGGTCCTGAAGATGTAAGCATGCGAAATGAAGTGCGGATGATCAAGATGAAAGAAACGAAAGACAGACTATATACAATCGTTATCGGTCAGCAGACAGTCAGAAGATGTCTGGGCACGCTCCTCTGGACTGCAGTCCTGAGACCAACTATGTTGCAATTGACTGAATTAGGAATAGGAGAAGTCGTACCCGTTTCACTGATGGCTTGTGCTGTCAGGGGACAGATGGTCAGTGCGAGTCAGAGTGAGAGAGTGAGAAACTCATGACAAGTATGAGCGGTTGTTGTTATTGTTTGCTGGTGTTGTAGCGCCCTTCATCTACAGGGTCATTAGAGCCCCGTCCACTGTGTAGTTTCAATGCACAGACTGCACGGACACTACTCTAATGCGACGATTTTTGGTTTTTCCCAAGCGGCCACTCATGTCAGTAATAGCTGGAGTTTCGTTGCTTAACTTTAGTGATCAGACGAGAACTGGTGTGTCCAACGCAATAAGCTGCTCCTTATCAACTTTCCGGAGCCCTAGAGCACATTGCAAATTCTGATAAGGTCGCGAGCACGATTTATTTAAAAAGAAGCTTCGCCAATAATATACAAGCAATATTTCTGGATGGTTTTTGGAGGTGATTGGAAAATTGCAATTGCCCTCCGAAGTGTATCCCAAACATGTTCATCGGAGGCCCTCACCTTGAAGATATTCAGCCGCCATTTCGGGCCTAGTTGAACGAGCATTGCCATTGATAAAAGGGATCTGGTAGCCTCCCGCACCCTTGAAAAGTAGCACATAAGGGTCTAAGATCTCTGTATCCCTAAGCAGTCAGGGAGCCTGTGTTGAAAACGTGGAGTGGTGTGCGGCCATTCAACGTAGTGCCGGCCTACACCATGACATCTCCATCGCTGTAATAACCCTTTACCGTGAGGGTGAAGGGGTGTTAGCGGGGTTCAGGTTCTCTCTAGATCAAGGTTAGTCCCAGAATCTGTGGCTAGGCTGAATCTTGACTCGCATTCACCCATCTTGGCGATGCCCGCTTCTTTTAATGTTTGCGCGGTTGTCAGCTTTCTCGGTTTCTGGTCACTGAGTAAAATGAAATTTAAACAAATTCTTTACTATAAGGTTGCCATGTAGCGCGGGGGGGGGAAGCAGTCAGCCCGGGGTTGGGAACACCTGATCTGAAAGATCAAAGGTGGCATTTGCCTGGGCGCAGATTTGGGGGTCAGGAAACATTGGCGTAAAGAAAAATCAAATTTATAAAACCAAATGTAGTACAGTGTAGTACATTGTCAACACTCTGCAGATGCTTAAGATTGCTGGGCGACCCTTTGATGACATTGACAAATTACTGCAGACCATTTAAAATCAAACAATAACTTAAATCTCGAGGGCAAACTTGGCATTTGCCTGGGCGGAAAAATAATTCATGAATCCTACATTAAACCCCCTTTTCCGCTGTTAGCGAATACCAGGGTCAAGTAAGCTTTTATCCCATTGAAATTAGGAACCATGGGCGATGGATAGCACGCTCGGAAACTGCGTCAGTAGTTCTAGGTTCGATACTGGACCTAGGTGGGCTGGCTTCTTTCCTTAAAGCCGAGGTCTCGTGTGGTGTACGATTGCATTTGCACGTAAAAGAACTTCCTCTCTATTATGTAGAGGGGGCAAAATTTCCAGGTGTAGGAACTCGCTCCCTGGAATCGGTGTAATGCCCCCAACGAACACTAGGCCGACTATAAATAAGCATAGGGGTTGCAGCTTTGGTCGACAATCGTGTGTGGGAAAACGCTGTCCCTTACATCACCCTTATCTCTATCTACATGAGGAGGACAAGATGGGTTTACCGACCCTACCATAGGCAGGAAGAGGAGGTGCTTGCTGTTGCAGCGTTGGTCAGCAGCCAGTAGAGTAAAAAATGCCGTCCGGGGTGCTTAGCAAGGGCTGGCGCGGCATTCCAGATTTAAAACAGGTGCCGAAGAGCCACCCTGACTCCACTACAACTACATCATGGTTGCCGAACCTTCAATAGGCGAGAAAAGCGTCAATAGTGGGTTTGCTTTGTATCCGAAGTACTTTGTCTTCAAACGGTTGACGACTTGGGCCCTCCCAATTTGGCATTTTGCGAAGGGTCATTCGAAAAGTGAAGCTAGAATTATTGACACACTATCAAGTCGGTTGGAGTTATTGCGCACCCGTTCACAAAATTGAACTCAAGTGGATGTGAGGAAGCCTCCGTCAACTGTGGAATGTTGTGTAGAACAAAAATTGAAGGGTTATCACATTGAAGGAGTGTCGTCGCCACAGACTCATTAACAACTAAGATTTGATGACAGTTTTCCATTTTGAACTGGAGATTTCAACTTGTGAAACGTCGTTTAGTGCATTTATCTGTTAAGAGATTTCGGTAGACGCTAGCAACAAATCATGTTAGAAAATGGCACTTCTCCCCCTCCTTAACTTTCAAGATTAAAAATTTTAACGTCTAGAAATGGATGTCGCCAGTTCCATAATAACATTAAAAATGTCTGTCATCAACAACGAAAATGTTTGAAAACAAGGCAGTTAGACATTGTGTCTGCATTTTTAATGGCTGCCTGGTGAGGAATCGTTTTTTATTCCTCTTATTGTCGTCGTCCACGTCGCCATTTTGAATATCCACATTTTATGGCGCTCATTTTGGTTACGTCAATTTTTCACTATTCGAAAATGCATAAAATCCGGGGTGGCCTTTGTAGAATTGGCCAAGGGTTAGCACTACGAGGTTATCATTTTCCTGATGATGTAAAGGTTATCGAGGTTATCGTTTACATTTTGAACTTCTAGATGGTTAGGTTCATTTGCAGTGGCACCTCCTAGATTCAGGAAGCCCGAACCCACCCTACCATACACACTCGGGGTATTAATTTTTTTTAAACAACTATTACAGGCGACCTACTGACGACAATTTAAGAATTTCATGCTAACAAGACGCTAAACTGTTAGCATGGCTCAGTAGCTAGTTTCCTTGATTAAGTCCATGGTTTCAGGATCGCTTTCGGTCAGAGGCCGATGACGTTTTTCGGGCGAATGTGGAGCGGTTTATTGCCTTGGGATTATCGTCTGATCACTGAAGTTAAGAAACGGAACCCCCAGCTAGTACGTACTAACATGGGTTGCCGCTTGGGAAAACTGGGTACTGCTAATATCAAATAATTGTCACATTAAGTGTCTGTGCAGTCTCTGCACTAGAACTATGCAGTTGACCTAGTAGTTGAAGGGCCCTAAAACACCATCGGATTGGTGAGCGGCTGTACTTTTTTGGAAAGATCAGTTCTTGTCTGATCAGTGATGTTAAACACTGCAACCCCAGCTAGTACTAACATGGGTAGCCTCTTGAGAACACTGGGTACTGCTAATAACCAAATTCCTCGTAACAGCTTAGGGTCTGTGAAGATTCTGCATTAGAACTACGCAGTGGCCAGGGCTCTAATGACCATTATAGCTGAAGGCCACCTAAAGGAACTGAAGCCGTGGTGGCTGTCTGGTGACACCACTGTAAGGAAAAGAAGCCCTTCTGTATGATCCCTACGAACCCTTTTCTCGTCTGTGGCAGAGTCAGGAGGCCTCTGCATTAGAACTACGCAGTGGATGGAGCTCTAATGACCGTGTAGTTGAAGGGCCCTAAAACAACGAATCAACCAAAAATTGTAGTCAGGTGGTCGTTCCACAGGGATTATAGAGAGCAGGCTGCAACTCCGGTGGAGATCCTACACCTGGGAATTTTTCCGATCTATAGGCCCGCTATCTTTGTACAAAGGAGCCTTTTACGTGCAAGTGATATCGCAAACTCCACACGAGACCACGGTACATTCGTCTCTCACACTTGAACCTGGACCTACTGTCGCAACACCACGGCGTTGCTTCCAATCCGAAGGGAAGCACACTCGGGGTCTCTCTCTCGCCCACATGAAGCTAAACAACTTCCATTCTGTATCGAGCCTGGAATTACTATTGCAGTAGTCAAATACACTACTTCTGCCCAACCGCGGCCAGGAGGCCAGCATCTACAACCTGGAATTTTGGAGAAATACAGCACTTGAAATACATATATACAGTACATCACGCTATGAAGTGAGAGTTCTTTTACGTGCTGGTGACATCGTACCATTGAGGACCACACCTTGACCTCCGATCCGAAGGAAGGCACACTGGGGGAGGGGGGGGCCTTCGCTCGTAAGAACTACGCTCTATGGCGCTGCCGAACAACGTAACAGGGGCGCAGCAGTAGGTAGACAGCCTGCTACAAAAAAATGCCACTCAGAAAGCCACTCATGTGTTCCAGGTTCTAAAGGGATAAATTTGGTCGACAGTCAAGATGGACACAAAATGAATTTCTGACCCTGTCATGGCGAATGAAAGCGTTAGTGGTTGCTTTTAGTGTCGGAGATTACATACCTGGAGGTTAAAGTCATAAATGATAGGGGATACCTGAAAGCAATGGAGGAAAACATCATTTCAGCATCATCTCACCCTACTCCCGCCTGGGGCAGGGTCGGGTCTGCTGGTTGTAATCCTCCACTCCCGCCTATCCCCAAAAAGTCCCCCTTCACACATCACAATGTCCCTTTGCACCACCAGCTCCCACGTCCGTTTTGGCCTTCCTCTACCGCTGATGGCCCCAATTACCTACAGTCCCTCAATGGACCTAATAACTCTTCCTCTCCCCTCCTCATCACATGCCCACATCACCTCAAACGATTCTCTCTCATTTTTTTCGCAATCTCCCCCACCCCCAAGCTACCTCTAACGTAATCGTTTCTAATTCTGTCAGATCGTGACACCCCACACATTTAGCGCAGCATTCGCATCTTAGCCACTTGCATTTGCCTTTCATGGTTCTTCCTAACTGCCCAACACTCTGAGTCATACAGCATAGCTGGCCTAACGACAGTTCTGTAAACTTTGCCCTTCAACTTTATTGGGACCCAGCGGTCACACAGGACCCCACTTGCCTGTTTCCACTTCAGCCATCCTGCATTAATCCTATGGGTCACGTCAGAGACTCATATTATTGGTCCTTTTTTTTTCCAAGGGTCATTTGGCAATGGAATGCTCTCGATGAGGATAAGGTGAAGAACTTTCTGGAAGAAGGCGCCATTATAGTGGGCAGGCGATGTATGGCAGAATAGATGCTATGCTTCAGGTTCCTTGGGGTTTTAAAATGAGTGAATTTTTAGGAATGAGAGATATTCTCTCCACTGCCAATTTGGCCTATCACGGCTGCTTGCGGTGTATTCAACTAGATCTAGAACTAGAATCTATCTCCCCATTGCTCTGGAAAACTGATCCTAGGTAGCGAAACTCTTGCACCACTGGAATCCCCTCCCTCCCACAACGAATCTCACCCCCTTGCCCCTGGCCACTAAAAGTTGAAAGCTGGATACTCAATTTTCTTCATGTTTACCTTGAGGCCCACTTCCTTCCATTGCTGTTTTAATATCTTGTAGGCCCTTTTGTGAATTCTCCTTGCACTCCTCAAGCCTTCCGACATCATCAGCAAATACCAGGCACTGAGGGACCCATTCCCCTATTCCCGTCAGCAGCTCATCCATCACCAGAGTGAATAGGTAAGGACTAAGTGCTGACCCTTGATGCACACCAACGTGCGCGTTGAAGCTTGCAGAGTTTCCAGATTTGCAGATTTGGTCGGCAAAAAGCCTTTTCGCCCTTGTGTCCACTAGAGGGACAAGATGGGTACCCAACCCTGCCATAGGCGGGAAGAGGGTTAGAAATTACTTGTAACCTAGCCCTATGCACACATCAAGCGGGTGACTAGTACTAAAATACAGTACTGCAAACTATGTCAGCCAGTAGTGAGGACTGTAATATTCAAGCCCATTGGTTCAGCCAGTCCCTTGTAGGAAGGCAGAACCGATTGAATTACTTGTCTGACGCCACTTATGTATGGGTATTCGCAGTGCCACAGCACAGTGGTTGAGAATCGGTGGTGTATGGGAACAAGCTTAAGATTGAGAGGGAAGTAATCTATGACAATACGTGAGAGAGTTCACTTCTGTTTCGGACAAGAGTTGGGTCACTGGAGACGAAACAGAGAATGGCAAAGATCACAGGTGGAGAGGAGGGCTGTGGATTATGTGAGGATCAAGTGGAGGATGTCAGGCATGTGACATTAGAATGTCCAGCGCTGGATGGGAAACCCCAATATTGGAAGAGGTTCTGGGGTGAAACGGATGGAATAGGTGTGAAAGGGGGGTGCGATGGGTATCCGCCACATATTCATATATTTATATCAATGTTGGCGGTCCAATCTTCAAACTCACTAATGACATCTGCAAGCCAACTCGTTCGTTCGTTTTGGTGCTTTAGGGCCCTTCAACTACAAGGTCTTTAGAGCCCCGTCCACTGCGTAGTTCTAAAGCAGAGACTACACAGACACTACACTAACGTGACGACTTTTGTGTTAGAGGTATTTGCTTATTAGTGTGTCCAACGCAATAAGCCGCTCTATTACTTGGGTATGTGTGGGTTGAGAGTAAGGGAAGAGCATGAGTACTATTTAAAGTTTTTGAATATGTCGTTAAAAAGCCATAATTTTATTTTTGGCATTATTTAGACTACCTCCGTGTCGGCTGATCATAAGTCCGTCATTGTTAGAGGCAACAAATTATGAAGTAATGTCATCTTGAGCACGTACGTGCCTATTCATTTGCCAAAATGGCGAAAACTGAATAAAAATATAAAAGTTCACCAAGTTTAATGCTCGTAAGCGACAAGGATATTATAATGGCGGATTTCTTTTGTCAGAAACGTGATCATGTGTTTGTGGCGTGACACTAATAAATTTATCTGTTGTTTCGAATTTAAGAAGTTACTATTGAGTAATGATGTCATGTTCAACCACTTTGTCACTTGCGTAGGTTTCCTTTGGATTAGCAATATCAGGTTTACTCAGCGTAGGATCGAACTAGCATCGGTGGCAACGAGGTACCCATTCAAAGATGCAACTTCCTTCCTCTTCATGATAACGCGGGAGCGCCTTATTGCGGCGGACACACTAGTTCTCGTCTGATCGTCTGGAAAACTGGGTACTGCTAATACCCCAAAAACGTCGCATTAGTGTAGTGTTTGTGCAGTCTGCGCTAGAAAGGCCTTAACACACCTACAAAACGAAATCTAATGATAAACTCCCAACCTCCATGGCGCATGAGGTAGCAAGCTCGATACTGGATCAAGGTGGGTTGACTTTTTTCCGGGCGAGAGGGAGGTCCCGAGTGCGTCTTCCGCCCGACAGGAAGTTGCCCCGCGTGATGCACGATGTCATTTATACGTAAAAGAGCCCTCTCTACTATTCAACGAGTACAACTCCTAACCTGGGTGGTTGGCTGGGAAACGTTGGTTCTGCTAATTTCCCCGCTCCTACCTTCCCTTCACCCACGAGCAGCCACCACAGGGTCTGGCCCGTTAAGGCTGCTTGGCAGACTCTCCCACCCGTTATTGTAACGTACTAACTGCTAAACCCTATTCTCGCCCGTGGCCGGGACAGGTACCTATCTCGTCCCTCTGAATAGACATCATTATCATCGTCATCTCACCCTCCTCCCGCCTGAGGCAGGGTCGGGTCTGCGGGTTCTAATCCTCCACTAACGCCTATCTTCTACCAAGTCCCCCTCCACCCCACACGCCTCCATGTAACTTTGTACCACCTGCTCCCACGTCGTTTTCGGTCTCAGTCTACCTCTGTTGCTCCCCACTACCTGCATTCCCACAATGGACCTAATAAGCTCCTCCTCTCCTCTCCTCATCACATGCCCATACCACCTCCGCCGGTTCCCTCTCATCTTTTCTTCAATGTCTTCCACCCCCAAGCTACCTCTAACGTACTCGTTTCTGATTCTGTCAGATCGTGACACCCCACTCATGTAACGCAGCATTCGCATCTTGTCCACTTGCATTTGCCTTCCATGGTTCTTCTTAACTACCCAACACTCCGAGCCATGCAACATAGCGGGCCTAACGACGGTTTTGTAAACTTTACCCTTCAACTTCATTGGGACCTGGCGATCGCACAGAACCCCCTTGCCCCTGGCCACTAAAATTGACTCAGTCTTCTTCTTGTTCACCTTAAGACCCCCTCTTTCCACAGCTGTCTTAATGTCTTCTAGACCCTTTTGTGAATCCTCTTTGGACTCCTCAATTTTTCCTACATCATCAGCAAATACTAAGCACTGCGGGGCCCATTCCCCTATTCCCGTCAGCAGCTCATCCATTACTAGAGTGAATAGATATGTGGGTTAAGTGCTGATCCTTGGTGTACACCCACCTGTACGTTGAGGCCTGCAGTGTTATCCCATGCTGTCCTCACCCTAGCAATGGAACCATCATACATATCCTGCACTATTCTAATAAGGCCATCATCAACCCTTTTCTTCCTTAAAACGCTCCACAGTACCTGTCTAGAGCCTTGTCGCTCTATGCTTCTCCATCATCTGTCATAGAATAAAGATTGGTTCCATGGTGGACCTACTATGCATAAACCCGAATTGGTATCCCCAGACACTAGTTTGGTCTCTGAGGCGACATTCTATGACTCGCTCCCACAGCTTCATAGAATGGCTCATGAGCTCTATGCCCCTATAGTTTCCAGTCCTGGGCATCACCTTTTCCCTTGAACAGTGCAACTGTCCAACTCTCCTGCCAAGCAAATGGCATCTTTTCACCACTTGCTAATTTATTGAAAAGCTTCCCTAGCCATGAAATTCCATTGGTCCCTAAGGTATGCCAAACATCCACTGGGATCCTATCAAATCCTACTGCTTTGTGACCTTTCATCTTTTGGGGGGTTCTGACTATTTCATCCCCACTCACTCTGTCTAGTGCCATGTGTTGTGGAGAGCATGGACTGCTGTCTCTGCCCTTACACCTGTGGCAGCATTTAACAGGCTGTGATAGTATTCCTCCCACCTTTTGATTACCTCTGCCGGTTGGAACAGAACTCTACCATTTGGATCCTTGACTGTTAGGGCCCTGGTAACATCCTTACTAGTTCTATCCCTGTTCTTAGCCAGCTGAAAAACTGCTTTCTCTCTTTCCCTTGTCCCCAACTTTTCATATAGAGCCTCATACTTCTGGTACTTGGCCAGGGCAATGATCCGCCTGGCGGTTTTCCGGTTTTCCTTGGAAAATTGGTCCCCTATTTCCCGCCACCTATGGAAAGCCTCCTTCTTAAATTTGATGGCAGCTTCTACCTCCTCATTCTACCACCATGTCTGCCTACCCTGAGAAGTGCCTCCTACTCTACCCATGCCAAACAGTGCCTCTCCACATTGCCTAATTTTTCTAGCCACCCTGTCCCACATGGCGTTGGCTGACCCATCCCACTCCCAGTCAACCTTGCTGAGGGCCTCTTGCCTGAATTCATCTGCCATGGAGGGCAACATTCACCACCTAATGACTGATTCTCCTTTCCACATATGTTTCTGAACTGTCCCCTTCATTAGGAATTCTATCATGAGCAGCTTATGGCCCCTCTCCTTCTGAAAATCCTCCCTGGGTAGTGCCCAGCAATCTTGGATCTCAGCCCTGTACTGTTTCCTAACCAAGAAAAAGTCTATTTGGGACCTTCCTTGTGGTGACTGGAAAGTGATTAGGTGCTTTTCCCTCTTCTTGAACCATGTATTGGCTACCACAAGGCCCTGTTCTCTTGCTGTCTCAAGAACCTTCTGCCTTTCAAGGGTGATTGCCCCACATCCCAATCCTCCATGTACCTCCTCATATCCCAAACCATCCAAGTCATCCCCAATAATTAGGCACTCATTTCCCTTGCCCTGCCTAATTGTGCTGTTGACTGACTGTACTACTTCATCAAAGTCAGCCCAAAAATCTGCTTTAGCTGTGTCTCCCAGGCCTGCTTGGGGGGTATAAGCACTTATGAGGCAAAGCCCTATGCCCTGCCAAACTACTGTGACTAACATTATCCTACTGCTAATTCTGTTGACTGATGTGATCACCTGCTTTAATTCACTACTTAACCCTTCTCCCAGCATCCATGATCTATTGCCCTTCAACTTGGTCTCCTGGAGGAATGCTATACTAATGCATCTGTGCTTGAGGGTGTCCACTAGTCTCCCAGTTTTCCCTGTAAGGGTCCCTACATTCCAAGGCTCTACTCTGAGCATTACTCCTTTATTTTTTTGTGACATCTCTGGCTGGAGGCACCCAGCAGCAATAATAGCAGGGCTACCTGTGGGGGTGCCATCCTACCCCACAGGAGACACTCATTACAGTTGTGACATTGCAAGTGAGTGGAGGTCCCACACTCACCTGGCAATATACCACAGAACACAATGCAGTACAAAATAACACCTAGCACATTAGTGCACCAAGGAGCTTATGACAGACATAATATGAAATCATAATCTAGAATATTTCCTACTAGCATATACTATACAAACTAAATACTAATTTAACCTACAGTAGATACCTATACATTAAGTCAATACCAATAAATAATAAATAAAATTAATACTAATAAATCTAGAAGACTTTCTGCTGAGGAAAAATTGGCACCTTGCTCCACATGGGGCATGGTGATCGTCAGTGCAGACGACACCCATGCTGCACTGGAGCATGACGGGAGCAATAGGAATGGCATGAGGTTAGGCTTAAATGCCTAACCTTCCATAATGTTCCCCGCACTGCTTCTGGTGCCAAAATCCTCAGCCTTACTGTGCCCTGGAACGACTCTTCTGTCTTCTTGAAAATGCAGCTGTTTATTTGTAAAGATGTCTAAAGCGGCGTCCAAAAATCTCCAAAAATCGGGAGCACACAATGGCTGACAACAGTGTTGTATGTCACGTAGCGACTGATCCTCTTACACTCTGAATAGACACAAGGGAGATATACTGTATTGGAGTGTTTTTCTGCCGCCGGTTGCCGACCAAAGCCGCCACTCATTTATCGTTAGCCCACTGATTATTGGTGGGGGCAGGGGGGGGGGGGGAATTATGACCTCAAGTGCTCACTCGAGGCATCTCTCGTCCGAAAGAAGCCAACCCACCTCGGTCCAGTATCGAACCTTGAACCACTGACTCAAGTACCAAGTACGCTAACCACTGCATAACCAAGGTGGGGGTCATCATCATCATCATACCCTTTTCCCGCCTGTGGCAGGGTCGGTTATGTGGGTTCTAGCTCTCCACTCCCATCTATCTCCCACAGTGTCCCCATCCACCCCAAACACCACCATATCCTTAGGACAACCTGCCTTCACGTCTAATTAGGTCTCCCCTGCCTCGGGTGCTTATAACCATTTGCAATCCTGAAGTGAACCTAACGAGCCTCTCCTCCACTATTCTCATTACGCGTCCATGCCACCTGCCGTGAGTACTTGAGACAAAAGTCCAGCTTGCACCCAACGTCGTGATTGGATTGATTTTTGTTGTTTTAATGCCCGCAACTACATTGGTCATTAGTCCCATAATGGGCACTAATATAGAGTTTATACAAGCTCTACATCGTTGTGATGAATGGGTATCAGCAGTACCCAGTGTTCCCAAGCAGTCCCTCATCTTAATGCCCGGTGCACACATCCGATTTTTGCTCGTCCGGGTGCCGCAGCAATCCAATGCATACTCCCGGTGAAATGTCGCCAAAACACATTTGGCAACTGGTACAGAAGGCGTGCCCTTCTTTGCCCACTAGATCGCAAAACTAATGCCTGGTTCCGTATACCCACGTGCTAACGCTATTACCGTTGTAACAGATGACACAGCACACAAAATGGTGACGTCACACTGCTACTTGGGGCGCCGCAGAGCAGCTATGCATGGCGGTAGTTGGGTTGACAGGCGGTCAACTCACAAAGCGTCCCGCAAGTCACGCTGCGTCTTGATTGGCTGGCGGTTGAGCTGTCTCCTTAAATAATGGCGGAGGATATACTGAGATATGACGGCGGCGTGCGGTGACTCCAAATAAAGCGCTGCACTTAAAGAATTGCGCTGGCGGTCCTTCATAACGCACTAGCACAAAACGTCATCAAGATGTCATCAGTGGCAACGTGATTAGCGTTGAAGCGTGGTGATACGGAACTAGGTATAAGAAACCGCACTTATGATATCGACGGATGTGTGCAGTCACTGGTGAAGTCAAGGGGGGATGGTTAAAACCCCCTTGGACCTCGGCTGAAAAAAATTAAGACGTTTTGAAATCTAATAATATATATAGTGAAGCGCCTTTCGAAAATCCGAAAACCCGTCTTCAGAAAATCCTGGCTACGCCAGTATGTGCAGCACGCAATAGGCCAAGAAGTACTACGTGATTGGATGTGCGGGTGCGGCGCCGCTATGGTTCGGTTGGGATCTGCCGAGCCGCAGCGGCACCGCACGAGTAAACATCGGATGCGTGCACTGGGCATAATACTATTGGGGTTTGCGATGCAAACCCCGCCCTGGCGTCTGTGATGCACCAACGAACATTAGACTGACGACAAATACCGATAGGGGGTTGCAGATTTTTGTCGGCAGCCAAGGGTATAATAATGCCGCTCAATTGATCGCCCATGTGTCCATTCATAGGGGCAAAGATGGGTACACGACCCTGCCTTAGACGGGAAAGGATTAGTAGCTGCCTTTCTCTTCTGATGAGAAGAATGCTAGAAAAGCGCCTTTTGTCACGACTACAAGTGCATCATGTTTCTTCAGGACGTCACCACTGCTCAACAAAGACATCGTTCTACATTCTACATCCTCCCGAACCCTTTTTTCCGCCTTACGACACGATCATCCTTCCCTTTAAAAACGGAAGCGTACGCATGAAAACCTGGACGGCGTTTCTACTCAGACAGCTACAGACTTAATGCCCTATTGCCTAGATCAGTCCTAGATCAGCGTTTCCCAACCTGTGGTACGCGAGTTGCTGGTTGGTGGTACGCGAAAAATAATTAATAATGGCGGTCATAAAAAAAATCATGAAAATATCATAGAAACGTTTTTTTCCTATAATTCATAAAAATTATTTTAATTAATAATATTATGCCGTAAAGTTGTTAATATGTATAGTCAATGATTGGCAATTTCCTTAACAATACAGTGTTAATATTTGAGGGAAAATTTTTGGACGGCAATACGTTTTTTTATAAATGGAGGGGAGGTGGATATTTTTTGTGGAGCGTCCCATTTTGAGTTCTGGAAAATATGGTCATCCTATCAAATTTATAATGCAAATAAAATAAGACTATTTTTCAAGGCTATTTTTCACTGGTACGGCCAGTAGGGGAGTACAGTTGGCTCTCTTTTTATGCGGGTTCTTTTCATGCGATTTCCAAGTTACACGGTTAGCATTTGGTTAAAAAGTATTTCGCCAAATATGCATACTGTGGGCGTTAGTGACACTGATAAAATCCACTGACCATTGTATTAGTCAGTCAAAGACGTTTTAGTCTGTCAGAAATTAGCATAGGCCAGTGGTGGCGAACCTGAGACCCGCGGGTCAAAAATTGACCCACTGTGCAATTTTAAGTGACCCACCCGAACGTGAATCATATCTAGTTTATCGTATCATAGTGTGTGGGTTGAACGGGGACCTGGAGGTTAGAACCCATAGATCCGACCCTGCCACAGGCGGGATAAGGACAACTTTTTTGCTCTTTTTTCATGTTATTGTGACCCGTCTTCAAAAAAAGGTTTGCCACCACTGGCATAGGCCTACATATAAGGGGGTTCCGCACTTGTACATGACACTTAACAATCATACCATTATCATCATTCCCTTATCCCGACTGTGGCAGGGTCGGGTCTGCAGTTCCACTGAACATGCTCTAAAATTAAAACTTATTTTGGAGGTGATTTGAACATTTTTAACCATGATGATATAGAAGAACTGGTGGTGGATGTCTTAAATGACGATGATATTATTATACTAACTTTAGGTGCAGGCTGGTGTCAAAGTGCCCCCGGACACATTGAGGTAATTTAACACATACCTCAAAGTATTCTTTCAGTGAGGATAATGTGAGGAAGTTTCTTCAAGAAGGTGCCATTATAGCAGGTATTCAATAATTGGCTGAATAGATGTCATGCTTGAGGTTCCTTGGGGGGTCAATGGGTTATAAATTAGGAATGTGAGTCATTCTCTCCACTGCTAATTTGGCCTATCAGGGCTGCTTGCCGTGTATTCAATTAGAATTAGAAAATAACACTCAAAATAACATTTCACGAAATGCAATCATTTTTACGAAGTGGTACAATTTAGTGTGATGTTCTACCAAGTGGTACGCGAGCCAAATAAGGTTGGGTAACGCTGGCCTAGATTATGTGAGATAGGCCACTGTGAATGCTGGTATGGTATTCATGTCGTAGACCATGGGCGGCGAACCTATAGCACACAGAACAACTTTGTTGGCACATGGCACGTACATATACAGTACATGGTAACCTACAGTATATGAAGCCAAACCAATCAGCAACTCCTAACCCTTTTCCCGCCTATGCCAGGGTCGGGAACCAATCTTGACCCTCTGAATGGACACAAGGACTGTAGGCTGCCAATGGACTGCCGGCTACCAACCACAGCTTCAACCCCTACGTTTATTTATCGTTGGTCTACTGTTCGTTGTGGACTTGACTCAGCAACTGCGTCAGTTGTAGGTTCGATACTGGACCGAGGTAGGTTGGCTTCTTTTGGGCGAGAGAGAGGCCATGAGTGCGCGATGGAGAGGTATAAGAAGTAAGACCGAGGTCCCGTGTTGGTGTACGATGCCACTTGCACATAAAAGAACCCTCACTACAGCGCAACGGCAAAATTTCCAGGTGTAGGAGCTCGCCCCCTGGCGTCGGTGGAATTTCCCAAACAATGAACTGTAGACCGACGATAAATAAGCATAGGAGTTGCAGCTTTGGCCGGCAACCGGTTGCGGAAAGCGGTACCCCACCCTGCCATAGGCGGGAAAAGGATTAGGAGTTGCTTTGCTACTGTTCGTTGGGGCATTCTACCAACGCCAGAGGGCTAGCCCCTGCAGCTGGAAATTTTTTCCTCATCTACCCGTTACATCAGTGTTACATAGTAGAGAGGGTTGTGTTGGGTGCAAATGTCATCGTACACAACATGGCTGCTCAGCTTTACTTATCCGGAAGAAGGCGTTCTCCGTTCTCCACCTCGGTCCAGTATCGAACCTAGAACTACTGACGCAGTTTTCGAGCGCGTTACCCACTGCGCCACTGAGGCAGGCCATTGAGTTAAACCAATCGATTGGTGAAATTTCCATTGCCTGTAACAAACCAGAAGTAAAGGTACCCAACTCTGTATTCCGTTAACAAACTATCTGGCACGCTAGTACATCAAGAAATCGCTACGTTAGTACATCAAGAAATCGTTACGTTAGTACATCAAGAAATCGTTACGTTAGTACA